>JASFAX010000454.1:0-62354 GCA_030737875.1 Allium sativum
GAATAATGTATGAAATATTGCTCTGGATATATTAAAGATGCATTACAAATTGGAGAGAGGAAAAACCGAAATGAAGTGGAACAAAATGATTTTATACTTGAGGGGCGTCCTATTTCCAAAGGAAAACCTACTACAGTCGATGAGGAGGTGATTAATGCTGCTCATCGATACGTTTTGTTTAATACGGAAGAAGTAGAGCCGTATATAGATTAAGTATAAGTCCAACTTAACTATGACATACAAAATAAATTAGATCCTTAATTACATTTATGTATGCAGAATGCACAAAGAGGAGCTAAAATGTTTGCATCCTCATCTTGCACAAGACGATTTGGAACTGTCAAAATTGCAATCAGAGACTTTTAGTTTTTGGTTCGGAAAAAAGGTTGATAGCTATATCTTAAAAAACTATTAATGATGAAAGTAATAGATCAACATAAATCTTTATTTAATATATTGTGTTTGTCCAGGTTAGAGATGATAGACGTATATCCAATGTCAGCAACATAATAAAATGGCTTTCATACGGACCTCGTTCGCAAATAATTTCTTATTCTAGCTATATTGTTAATGGTTGACGTTTTCATACGAAAGACTTTGAGAAGTCTACACAAAATAGTTGTGTTTCCATTGAGGCAAGTACTGTTTGTGTAGATGGGTCTATTGAAAAAATAATATATTATGGGGTTTTGCGTGAGATTTTCTTGTTGGATTATCGTCAATTTCAAGTTGCCTTGTTTAAATGTGATTGGGCAAATATGTATCGTGGAGTCAAAGTTGAAGATGGATTTACATTGGTCAATTTGCATCAATTTCAAAATAAGTTTGAAAGCGACCCGTTTATCTTAGCAACACAAGCGGTTCAAGTTTTCTTCTCTAGAGAAGGTAGTTCTTCAAATTGGTATGTTGTGTTGACAGCGCCCTCTAGAGGGTTTCTTGAATTGGAAAAATACGACGAGGAAGAAGAATCAACTAGTAAACCATTGGATGAGTCACAACTTGATGATTGAGACGTAGATAATGGGGATGAAAGTTACATAAGGGAGGGTTGTAACGGTATTTTGGTATGTTATAAGCATATTTTATTGATTTTTTATTTTATGCATGTTCATATATACCATAAAATGTGTTGTTAGATTGTAAAAAAAAAAAAAAAAAAAAAAAAAACTGATATAAGATTGACATCTTAGCGTGTATCAAAATAATTTTATTTTCTATTGTATGTTCTTTGCATGTGTATTTTATTTTGTACGTGATTGTTACAAAGTAGTGCTATATTTAGTGTGATGTTCTAATTTTTTGTAAATCGTTTTGTTTTTTTATAAGTCGACGAGGAAGATTGATCTTGTATTATCGACGAGGAAGATGGTGCTACACGAAGGAGAGGTATTCAAGTTACATATTGCATTTTTTACCACCTGCTTTTTTTACTTTAGCCTTATTTTGTTTCTTTTAGTACGCTGTGTTGAGGACATTTCCTTCATCATGATTTAACTCCACATATCTGCAACATCATAGTGAATCAATGAAAAAGACATCGGAACCCAAATTTTTTAGAACACGAATAATTTTCGATACCTTTCAATATCTATATGAGATATTCGGAAATATTTTCCAAAAAATATGCAGATACAGTAGTTTTTGCTCTGTATCTCTATCCTACCCTTGGCAGTCCTAGTTATTGATTGTCTAATTTGTTTCAATATGTTACAATGAACAAATGATAACAAAAAAAATTTACTATAAAAAGGGACATGTGTGCGACGCGTTAATTGTCAACAAAAACAGCCTTAATTAAGTCATGTTCAACAATAGTTAAGATGAATTGTTACTTATACACATTAACTATTGAATTAAACATTGATCCTCCAGCGGAAGTCTCAACTACTAAAGTTATTTTAACATGTTCACCTATTATAAAGCTGATGACATAATGTTGAACATTAAATTTTTACTGTGAAAGCAAAAAGGTATGAAAAAAAATATGAACTTCACATTTTCCACATAATGATTTTCTACTTTCAGTATCCATATAATCAAATAGCCAGGAAAAGAAGAATATATCCTTATACAAACAGTTCTGCTTTGAGTAATATGCCGAGGAGATCGTAAAATAAACATTTTCAAATAACATCATTCATTAAATTGTGTTTTCATTGGAAAATATATAGTTTTAGCATCAAAACTTAACGCAAACGGAAATGCGCTTTGCTCAAAGAATATGTATGCATGTAAAATATTGTGCATACTCTGTTAAAAATGTTAACATCCAGTTAGTTATAACAAAAATGCCATGTAAAAAACAGGGAAGGTGTGTGTTGCACTATTTTCAAGTAGCATAACACACTCAAACTTTTTGATAATTAAAAAAGAAAAAAGAAAAATGAATCCATCCTAGAATTAAGCTCACAAATTAAATTTATGTTAGATTATTAAAAATGCAACACACAAAACATAAAATTAAACAAAGTAGGTCCATAATCAACCTTAGTGTGTTTCAAACCTTTTATTTTACATAGTTTTCTGTTGATCATTTAAAATAAGAAAGTAATTAAATATTGACAATGGTAACAAAATTGACACATTTATATATTATAGAATCTTTTGGAGCATAATGCAATGCGCGATGTGTTGATATATCCATAGTTAGCTATTTAAAGTTATACTTTTACTTTTTTCTCAAGCATTTACATTGATTCTTTGATATAGAATTACAAGTTCTTCTTATCAATACTTTTTCTTGCTTAACAGTAAATGTTAATAAGTAGAATACTTGTTTTACTAATTTTTTTAATCTTGACCCGCATACCATTTCACATGTAAAACATAAGAAAACTGATTGGACTCATTAATACAACCAATTTTCCATCTTATCTTCAAAATCAAAAAGCTAGAACTTCATATTTTACAATTACAAAAGGAACAAATATACCTTTCTTCTACTGTTCTACACAAAGCAGGCAGCTAGCAATAAATTCGTAGAATTTCGAAATCTGGACGTCCGACTCTCGAGTCGCCGAGAAAGGAGATGCAGATCCAATTTTATAATCGCATAAACAATTCTCGCACAACTTGCTTCTGATGCCCGCTTCAATTCACGTATGTTGTTGCTTCTTTTTATTCTTCTTTCTTTTGTCCCTTTTGATCGTTGAATTGAGATACACTGCTGAAACGTGCCTCCTTGGGTAAGTTGCGGGTAAGAATTTAGGAGGCAGGATGTTGCGACGGATTTGCATCTATTATTGCTTCTTCAACATATTACTTCCAGTATTTTGCCTGTGGAACATCAAAAAATTGGCATCCAACTTTAACATCAATAAAATCAAACTTTATGGCTTGTGTTTGAAAGAGGGAAATGTATGTGAGACAAATCATTTATTACACTAGATTAAGAATCCATTTGTTGACTCCTGTAACTTCATTTTAGTCATTGCCCGATTAATTATTGCATTCTTTCATTAAAATTTCATGATTTAGTCATGAAGACTAAATATTCAATTATGTTAGAAAATTGAGTTCCGCACAACTGAACTCACACATATGTCCATTAGACAAGTGCCTAAGCTAAACGCACACAAACCTAGCTTTATATTCGTAATCGAGGAAGAGGGCTATAGCAGAATATTCAATTCCATCACCACAGTTCCAATTAATTTTTCTAACCCAAAAAATACACATTTTTTTATTCTGTTTCCTCCACTTTTGTATACACTCCAGGGCACAGATTAATAAAGTTCACATGTTTTTGAGTATGGGCAAATTACCGTACTAAGGGGACAAATCTTATATTCGATAATTAGTAGATCAACTCCTATGCAAATTACCTGTATCATCGTTGGAAATTAGGGGTGATTTGAGTATGAGTAAAAATAAAGAAAGAAAATTCAAATGTTATGTTTTCTATTTTAGGCCAAAAATCATTTCATTGTATAAAATTACGAATGTTATGTTTGAAGTTTAAAATATAAATATTTACAGATTTGCATGAATGTTTAGAAAAAGAAAAAAAACATTTTGAGGTCACTTTTATTTTGAGTCTAAAATATTAATATATACACTCATAGAGTGCTCAGTGCAAATTTTATAAATAAAATTGTAGCTTACGCAACAATATATATATATATATATATATATATATATATTGGGTGGCGCTATGTTTTGCAATTTGCATTGCAGCTCAAATTTGAACTGAAACTGTATGAATTATGATGAACAACACAGTTCGTCTTATGATGTTCATGTAGTCGCTTGTATTTTGTGTTTGCATCCTGCTGCATCTGGAAAATTATATGATAGATATTAATATTTTAAGAGGTTCTCATCCAATATTTGCATTGTGGCTACTGTTTCCCATGTTCAAAAGTCTTTGAGGTTGAAGGAAATTTCAAGTTCGAACTACATCTGGAAACTTGAATGTGCACGAGATGTACTTATTTTATCTTGTTTAGGCTGCAATATTTATTTAGCTAAAGTTGCTGATTCGTATACACGAAATGATTTCGCATCTGTGCATGAGTCATTTGATTCGATGTTGAACTCGAATGTTTAATTTAACTATAGATTGCGTGGATGTTGTACCAATATAATCTTATATTAACGCCTCATTTTATTTATTATGCAACTTTGACTGTGTGTAGCCGACAAGCTCAGTTTCAAAACCAAGCCTTTCATTTTATTATGCAACTTTGACAGTGTTTGAAAAATGATCAGCAATGCATCCAATTTATCATCCAATTCGAGGCCTTTCCTTAATGTCTCCTTGCTTTTTGCTGTTGTAAGAATAGTCAGTACCTCCATCGGCAAAAATAGTCAGTACATCCACTTGAAAAAAAATAAACTCATTGCGAAGAGAGTAATGGGTAAACATGCTGTCTTATTCTTACAAAGCTTTTTACCTTAAAAGCCGGCTTCTACATTCAATGTAAATGCTAAATGCAAACATCCAGTTGACAAGTAACTTCTTTTCCTTAACTCGATTTAGACAAACTGGTTCCATCGGCAAAAATAGTCAGTACATCCACTTGACAAACTGGTTCCGTTAATATTATGTCTCCTTTTGTATGAAATATACAGAAAAAGGAATATAACAGTTAGCATTTATTTGCATTTTGTATGTTTAGCCATTGAAAGCAAGTTAGTACACTATTATGGTCACATTGTTATCTTTGCAGCAGACATCTGGGCTTGCACTCCCTGTTAATCCACAGTTTCTACTCTAGCATTTAATTGCATTTTGTATGTTCAGCCATTGAAAAATGACTTAAGATTTTTATTTTTTAGCCACGGTTACAAAGACTTAGAACTCTTTTATCGCTACTTGTCAGTTTTTATCACTACTGAAAACTGACTTAATATTTTTATTTTTTAGAGCTCAAAAATTGCAAACAAAAGAGCAAAAAAAGCAAAGTTTAGCTGCACTTGCAGCTGTTCGTGCTGTTGATGCAAGACCGGTTGGGATTAGAATCAATGAACACCCAGATGGACCAATTCTGTTGCTTCGTGAATTAAATATTGCTATAAGAAGATCTCCTCGAAAGCATGTTGAATACCCAATATGCACTCCTCGCAAACCTGGAAGCAACCTTGGCCACACTACAAAAGGGATGCAGCCCCCTCCTCCTTCCAGTAGCATCCCCGTCGACACTACAAACCAGATTCAGCCCCCTCCTTCCAGTAACAGCCCCTTCGACAATACAAACCCAGTACAGCCCCCTGCCCGTCAACTACACTTCCAGGAAACTTCAGCCAACGATGATTCCAGTCCAAACGAACTTCAACCTGATCCTAGTAAAGGTCAAAGATTGACGCAAGAAAGAAGAAGGAGAGGCAGAACGATGATGAAATCATTAGCTATGATACCGGATGAGAAGCCGGAAGTTGAATTTAATGAACACGGACAAGCAATAGGTGCTAATTCCAAACATTTGTCGTCATATATTGGTACTCTAGCAAGGGAGATGGTGCCTTTTACCATTAGCACGTGGAGGAATGTCGGTGACGATTTGAGGGATGATCTGTGGACTTGTATAGAGGTACGTATTGATATTTGACTTGTATACCATCTGTTGGCGATAACATGAGCAAGTGAATAATAAATTCTGGCTTTCAATTGTATTTAATTTTACTGATTATATGTTATTTATGTTAGAGTACCTATATGTCACAATATTCAAAGCAACATATTATATACCTGCTGTAGTTCTCTTTATAATGACATATGCATTATGCACATTGCATTTTTCAATACTGTTACATATTATATGTCTCAATATTCAAAGCAACATATTATATACCTGCTGTGGTACAACATTGCATTTCGCAATACTGTTAGAGACTAATATGCGGGTTTTTTTTTGTGTGCAGTCAAGATTCAAGGTAGATATGGTGTATAAGGATTACTTGTTAATGATAATAGGACAGCGATGGAAGGAGTCGAAATCAAGGTTAGTTGCAACTATCAAAAAAGCATCTCAAAATCCCGACTCTACCGATACTTTAGCAGGCCTAAAACCATTAAATATAAAGAGCGCTGACGAGTGGAATGCTTTTGTAACTGAAAAATTGTCAGAAAAGTTTGAGGTGGTTATTTTTGTCTTACTGATTTTAACTGTTAAATATATTACATTTTCCTATATCATATTTATTGAATTGATTTTATAGGCAACAAGCCAAAGATTCAAAAGTATTAGAGAAAAGAATAAAGTTCCACACACCATGAGCAGAAAAGGTTATGCAAATTGGAAGAAGAAATGGTAAAAAAATATTGTTAAAGCAATTATTATTTGTTATCACTTGAACATTCTTAAGCTATTAAGCTATTTTTGCAGAAAAAGGAAAAGGCAACATCTAATATCACTAGAGACGAATTGTGGTGCAAAGGCCACACTAGAAAAGATGGAAAACCTCCGGATTCAATTGCTGCCGAATGCATAGTAAGAATAAGTTCAAATATACAATATCAGAAACTGTTGCTATTGTTAAAGTAGTTTTAATTTTAATTTCTGAATATTGGTTGTTTTTGAATTTGTAGTCTAAGATAACAAAGCATCATAATGCCGCAAGTCAGGATTCTCAAGGAGCTACATCAGTTACTAAAGATGGCGTGTCGAAGCTTTTTGGTTAGGAGCATGGAGGATGTGTAAGAGGGCTTGGTTTTGGGGTTGTACCATCTCAGCTTCGTATTCGGGGTAGCTCATCAGGTGAAGTACATGCATTGCGAAACCAAGTTAGTGGATTGGAGACCAAAGTACAGGAGCTTACTTCGATGTTGATGGTAAGTGTTAATTAGAAATTTATTTTAACGGCGATTTTTCCTGTTTTACTGTTAATTAGAAACCAAGTTATTGTCGGCAGCAGGTGTGGCTATTGCCCTCAGTTTGCTGCCAAATTCATTAGTTTTAAGCAAGGTTTGAAATCCCGGTTTCCGGTTCCGTTCCGGATATTTCGGAATTTCCGGTTTGATAATTCCGGTGCGGTTTTTTATAAATATGTAAATAAACATTACTAATCTAGATTTAAAATTTTGTTTTCTGATTTATTTTCGGTTATACACAAAATATGTGTTTTGATATAAAGATGTACATAACAAAGATGTTATATAAATACACAAATAAACATGCATTAAAAATTCTGCCTCTCCACCATCTTCCTCTGCCTCGCGATGAACTTTTTTTCTTGGTTTGAATGAATTAGCAGGTCAAATATCGGCTATGTTTTATTCTGAACGATGCAGAAGATAAGTGGAAATAATGGGTAATATTACGGGTTATGTGTGTATAGCAGGTCATGTAATATTTTAAAGTATGGAAGGCTTGGCCCATGTTGTACAGTCTTATTGACTGGACAACTTATTGATATAAACCGCAGGCAACCAAAATGAGACTGATGTTTGATTTCAAACCATTGTTACATGAGTGAATATTAATTAAATATGCCAACGTTATAAAAACAGGGAATTTAGTCCCCTGTTAATCTGCTATTATTCAAAATCTGATGTTGTCATGAGTAGGAAAATATGAATTGAAATTAAATGTTAAATTATTAATCTTAAATAATTAAATGTTTGCATATTTATTTGTATATTTATTAAAAAAGGTACCGGAATTGACAATCCGGAAATAAACCGGAATTACCAGAATTTCCGGACCGGGATCGAAAATTTAAATTTTCTACGTGACCGGAACGGAATCGAAAACTGGGATTTTAAACCTTGGCCCAAATTTCATTATTTTATCCAAAATTGATCTCCCTCTCAACAGATTTTTTTTCTCCTGGTTTCTCCTTTATCCAAAATTCATCCTGTTTTATAAATACTCTAATTTATGTGGTTGTATAGCTGTTTTTAGCTGGCAGTCCGACTTTCCCATTAGTTTCATGCGAGCAATATACAATGAACCATACCTTTAGTATACCATCATCTGAAAGGGAAATGAACTATTCCCAAATTTACGGCTTCCCACTTGTGCTAGTTTTATATGACCATAATCATATTTTGTGCTAATTTTAAATGACCTATGTATATGCATTCTTTACAGGATCTAAAAGAAAAGCAAGCTAATGTGGGAAATCCAGCAACTCCTGATCCTAATACGCCTTAGGTACCCTTTTTTATTGGTATAATTGATAGAAAGATGTAACATGTCATGATCTACGGGCTTGGAATATTGCTGTTAAAATGCATCAACTTTTTTTTGACAATGCAAGTTTAATTCTTTGGTACAATGTTTGGTGAACATTGAAATGCTTTTAACCGGAACTGTGAAATTTTAGGGTGATTTTAAGGACAGTAAATGGAGGGGGGTTGGGTACTGTTAAACTAAATTCCCGCGCATTAGAAGCTGAAGAAAATTTTAATGTAAACTAAATTCAATTTGGAATAACCTTTGTGTTTATACTGTTATCTAAAACATGCTAAAATTGGGGTACTTTATTTTTGAAAGTGAGGTGTTCATCTTTTATTATTATTGTATTCATACAACAGTAAAGGAAATTTCTCATTTCTAGATCTTACTTCACATAGTTAATCACTTCCAGTCATATATAAGTGTAGTCAACTAATAATCTATCAAAGTACCCATATATATATCCACACTAGATCAAATTCAGAGAGTTTGCATAGAGTTTATTCATATAAGATCCACTGTTTTCATATTTCGTTTCCAGTTTTTGACATGAAGAACAATTAGTTACACATACATATTCACAAACATATATGCATATATATATGTGTGTGTGTGTGTGTGTGTGTGTGTGTGTGTGCGCACGCGCCTGCATCATACTATATTCAATCACTAAGGGTTTAAAAAGAAAGAGTTTGCAGATGTATTACTGTGTTTTTCTATTGTGTTTACTATCTTTACCATTCCCATGTTTTATAATTACATTCGTAGATTAAACAAAAAAAAAGGAAATTATTTGTAAAAAAATAAAGATAACAATCCATTACACATAAATTTCAAAGATTCAACTCATCCACTCTTTATTCCCATCTTAGAAAGATGCTTCTGGTGGTGTTGTTCTGTCGTTAAATCTATTGCATTGTTCTCACAAGTACAACTGACAGTAACTGAAACTGCTCCACTCAATAACCATCAAATTAACTTAAACTTAGTCGTGTGTCTTGTCTAATGGAACCACTCTTTACCCAATGAATATTAATTAATGGTTACCAATTGATTGCTGGGCAATTAGCAGTGTTTCTATAAGGAAAATTTTGGTTAATGTCACTTATTGGTAACTTCACCTAGTATTTTATTAATAACATTTGTTTAATAATTAGTTAAAAAATCTAGTTTGTTCAACCTCTAACTTAATTAAATTTATTTAGAGGATGGTTGATGAGTATACAAAGAGCATGGATTGGTAATTTAAGCCTTTGATGCCTTAAACATATATTCAGCAGCATACAAGGCCTGCTTATTGCCAGTTCTAACCTGGTTACCACGTACTTTTCAATATATTAGGATTTGAGAAAATTTTATACGCTTACATATTCACATACCAAATTTTCTAGTAAGGTTCTGAGTTCATTAATGGATCGATGTTGTGGAAACTACTGATATTATCATTTCTCTTGGCTACATATAAGGTTAAATGGTCACAGTCACCCCCTATATCCTGCATTACTGATTCAAAGACAACTTCTGAATCACAAAATATTATTTGTTTACCAACCTCTATTGGATTTACTTACTACTTAATGAATTTTTTTCCTTCACGTTTCAGCTGTTATTTTACTGGTTTGAAAATACCTTGTGCTCTGATTTAATCAGTTTATTCATCCATGGTCTCTAGATTGCTAAAGAATTCTATATTTGAAAACAAATGAATGAACCTGTACATAGAAGTATAACCAAGCATCAAACACACAATACTGTCGTGAAAAATTTACACAACATTTATAAAAGAAAGGGGGCATTCATTCAACATTAACTCAGGTATGGAATGCTCGTTCAAGGCTTATAAATAGAAGAAATATTTACTGTATCCAAACAAAAAGCGATTTAACTTATAGTAGAATATTACTTCACAGCTAAGATATGGGTGATTTACTCACATAAGTGCTTACTGTCTTTTGTATTTAGTTACATGTTTTTATTTGCCTCATTTTTTGTTTTTAGATTCCAGTTCAGATTTTCTAGATTTTTTATGTTTGCAGTCACACCGTGGAAGAAATACCTTGGCAGTTCAACTGTATAAACAAAATGGAAAGCATGCAGCTGAAAATGAAAAGCAAGCAGTTGAAAATGAAAAGCATGCATCTGAAATTGAGGGCAGCAAAACAGAAAAACAGTCTAAACAGAAAAATCTGGGCAGAAAAACAGCAGTGCAAGCTAATGAAAATGAGGGCAGAAAGTGTAAGATATTGAATTGGGAAAGACAAGTAGTTGTAGAAGCAACATTGGTATCCACTGATCCAGAAGCTTTGGTGCACTTTAAAAAACTTGGATCGCATGGTTGGAAAGTTAGGATTGATGCGGCGGTGGATCCAGAAGCATTCTTGTGGAAGCCGAATTCCGCAATGACTACTATTTGAGAAGCTGTTGGATCAACCATGACCTGGAATAAAAATTACGTTGCCTTTAGCTAGAGTGCTTTCGTAGGGTATGCTTTTGTAGACATTCCATCTTTCTTATGTATATATTGGGTTAAATCGTGTATGTATTATGAAACGGTTATGTTTTTGGTGACGGGTTAAGTTGGTGATGTACTACGTACTTGTATTTTATGTTGATCGAATATTATGTTAAGTAATATATATGAATGATTCCGTGTACTAATATTTGTTGCATTGAAATGTGAATCATATTATCATTAATATATATGAATTTGTTTTACTAGTCAGGTCTATGTAAATTATAACAGAAAAAAAGTTGTAATAAGTCATGTTACAACGGTGATAAAATGTTGTAATATAAAGCAATTCACAATGGTGTAAAAATGTTGTAATATCATTGAAATCACAACGGTGTAGACATGTTGTTATATCATTGAAACACAACATATTACAATATCTACAACAACAGGGATAAAAGTTGTAATATAGTTTATTGCAACGGTGACAAAAGTTGTTATACGTATACTCTACCTTTACTATAGTATACACAACAACGAAGAATTATAGTTGTAATAAAATTTATTACAACGGTAGATAACTGTTGTTAAAAAACCCTATTACAACGGTGTTGCAACGGTGCAGAAAAGTTGTAAAAGAAAATAATATATTACCACGTCTGCATACACGACGGTGGAGGCACCATTGTAAAATGATATTACAACGGTGTTGCACCGTTGTAATAGGGTGAATTTGTTGTAGTGATATTAGTGGCATGCATAAATGCTATTAATATTTCCTTTCATGTTTCCCAAATTGCAGGTCATCTTGCAACCGTCAATCTTCCAAGAAATGCTATTAATATTACGATTAAACATTTTTTACTAAAATAAGTGAAGTAACAAACTAGTGTAAGTAACAAACATAACTTTGAATATTGTATAAATGTTACGAACACTAGGTCTTTCATTTTTTCCAATACATTCTACTCTGTTATTGATACCAGGAAGCTAATAGGTGCAAGGTACTACTGGCATTAAATTTAGGCTAATTTATATCTCATTTTAGCCAAATTTTCTTACAAAACTTGAAGGAAAAAACAATATTTTTTAAGAACTGCATGTTGACATAAATCTCCAAATACTAATGACAGACCTAGTATAATAAACAAACAAAAGCATAAAGAATAAAAGAAAATGAATTGAAATGATGAGTGAAATATAAGAAAAATAAATATTGGTTTCATTCAAAAAGCTTAGAATTTAAGGTTAAAGAGTGAAAAAAATACATTGCCTGTTAAATTGGTGTCTACTCCAGCAAGTATCTTGAGAAATCCTTCAGAAACTTTAAATAAGTGAGCGAAAATCTTTCTCTCTACAACGTGGTCGATTAATTGTTTAGGCCAGTTATATAAGACAAAGATTATGAACAAAATTGTTAAATCTATCAAGTGCTCACCTTCAATTCCCTCTAGAGATATGGCAGGTGTTTCATCATTGCTTTTACCAAAAAACATATTTTTCTTTCCTTGCATGCTCTTTGTGTTCTTTTTCTTTGTTTCTGAACAGTAACAACCATATTATACTAAAACTATTGCAAGTTCTTGTTGGGATCCTTTTGACTTTGAGAGCATCAAATCCATACCGAGCTCGCCTTCTAAACACAAATCATGTACCCTCGTAATTGGTCCTTGGATTCCGTCCAAACCTTTCATGTTAATCTGTACAACAAAAAATGTTCTTGGAAGTTGAGAACATAAAGACGAAATGAAATGAGATAATGAAATCTTTATATTATCATGCTTACATCAAAAAACACAACGTTTCGATTTGCATATCCATCATGTCTTTCAATACCATTAAAGCTCTGAGGGAATTGGACATAGCAGACTTGTTTATAGTATTAGCATACAGAAAGTTAAATGGTTAAGAGGGAAAACATGATACAACAATTGGGTTCATGATCATAAGTTTCAACACATATCAAAAGCAACTGCCAAAATGTCAAAGATGATTTTATACATTGGAATTCATGGAATTTTAGAACATGGCTAGATTGCACCTAAACTTAAATATGTGCTTCACTCTATTTTATAGTAAGATCTTGACAACATGATTCATTAAGACATAGAGATAAATATAATCATACATAGAGTTTATCGATTACACAAACAACAGTTATGTTTATATTATTTAGGGCAACATAAAATGCTCTACAAAATCTCATTCTACGAATGCATGCAATGCTTTCCGAAAACAAACTTCTGTTGAAAATGTCATAGATTTAAACAAATAATCGATAATTACTTAATAAAAACTTGACATAAACTATTGGTCTAATGAGTGGAATCCATAGCATACACAAATGATGCAGATGCTACACTTGCCTACTTAAGCAAAGGCATGTTCATTTGAACTGAAGAAATAAATATATAGAGAGCAATTTATTGCTTTTGCATTTATCAATCCATGTCAAGGCCACATCTTGTTTGGTAACTTTGTTTCACACTTCTTACGGTTAATAACTTGACATGTCTAACCCCTTCCTTATGGTATCATAATGTAGTCAATAAGTGCATTCGCTAACAGTTAATCCAGAATATATCAACTGTGGGAAATAACTTTTATATGCATACCGTATTTTTCAAGACAGTTGATAAATCCCAGTTTCAGCCATAGCCATGTTAACGCTGAATAGATTCCAGTTCTTATGGAGGAAAAAACATATTACAAAAGGCACATTGAACTGAATTTTCCATCTTCTACAATATGTTTCTGTTAAGAAATATGAAACATTTGGTTGCTCAACAATAGGTTTGATGTATATACACTCACCAAAACAACCTCTCTTCCATTTATAGTAGATGAAACAACAACAATTCCAATGGCTTGAACATCATAGAAAGCCATAACCTTTGAAATTTGAGAACAAACAACTGGGTTAGGATTACCTGGACCCAATTTCCCCTGATCCGGCGGTCCCAACCAATTAAATCACCCCATTTTGGGGTGATTTACACTTTTCCCTCTTGAATTATGCCCGAATTCGGAGGGGAAAATGTAAATCATCTCAAATGGGGTGATTTAATTGGTGCGGACCACCGGACGAGGGAATATTGGGTCCAGGTGATCCGCAAGTGGTGTGGATCACCTGGACCCAATTTCCCCTGGTCCAGTGGTCCGCACCAATTAAATAACCCCATTTGGGGTGATTTACATTTTGCACCCTGAAATTCGGGCGTAATTCAGGGGGGCAAAGTGTAAATCACCCCAATATGGGGCGGTTTAATTGGTTGGGACCACCGGACCAAGGAAAATTGGGTCCAGGTGATCCCAACCCCTCAAACAACTGTTCTTTGACACAGTTTTCAATGGCTCCATCTAATTCTTTATGATGACAATCAACAATATTTTAATGGATTCCATTACTCTACTGGGTACATATGGACAACCACACTTTCATCATGTAGACATGATAAGACGTCAGATACTCACCATTGAAAGCAGCCTAATCCATTGGAAACCTAAAACCTATAAGTTGCCCGAAGCCATTTTCATTGACAATTGACATGTTTGATGACATGAGTGCGAGTGGATAGTCCCAAGTATGAGATAGGAAGACAATGCTCCTTCTTAAAATCTATTTTCATTTCGTAATAATCTTCCTAAGATTCCTTCAACAAACAGATTTAGTGATTAGCTCCGCGTCTCATACACTACTGTTGCTTGTCTTGACCAGAGCCGACCCTGGGCATAGGCGACCTAGGCGGTCGCCTAGGATGGGGCCTCGAAGTTTGTAAATGAACATGATACTAATAAATGTATTTCCTTCCCATGCTGTAAATAGGGATGACAATGGGGCGGGGCGGGCGCGGGTGGTACCACCTCATCACCCGCCCCGTTGGTTGATTTTTTGCCCCGTGCCCGACCCATACCTACACAGGTACCCATTAAACAGGTTTTAAACAGGTTGCAGGTAATGGCGCGTATTCGTGGGTATCCATTATATTTACTCAATTTATTTTTTAGCCGTTTATTGAAATTATTCAAAATTACATTTGGTAAAAAAAAAAATTAGACCAATGCTCAAATGTTAACCTCAAAATATCAATATATATTTAAACCAACATCCAGAAAAGAAGAGACAACAATAGGAGTATCCATCAAATATCAACAACCAATTACAAATTGTTGAGTAAAATCATGCACACAAATACCGAACATCCAACAACAATGTTTTTGTATTGACTAATGATAATAAATCACATTCATTACGGGCATGGGTACCCACGGACATGGATATCTTACTATCCGTACCTTCCCCATTAATTAACGGATATTAAAAATACCCGTTTATTTTATCCATGGATACCCATTTAACTATCTGTTTCATATCCATGACAGATTTTACCCACGGATAACCGCGGGTACGAATTTTCTTGCTATCCCTAGCTGTAAATGCCTTATTCCTTGTAAATCTTTGTTCTTGTAATGGTTTGATTAATGAACGTCATGAGAATATTGCCTGCATTCAACATTTTATTCATGATCATATACGACGCATGGTCGTATGATAATTAATGTACAAAACCGGTTTTTATATAACAAATTCATAGCAGACTATGTTATGTACGTAGCACAAACTTCTGTTATGAAA
The DNA here is from genome assembly GCA_030737875.1 of Allium sativum. Taxonomy (NCBI): domain Eukaryota; kingdom Viridiplantae; phylum Streptophyta; class Magnoliopsida; order Asparagales; family Amaryllidaceae; genus Allium; species Allium sativum. The sequence continues at coordinate 15,710 of JASFAX010000454.1, forward strand.
ATGTTCTCCTATCAGCAAAATATTGTAAAATAAAGTCGCGGCCATCATCAATTTATAATACAAAAAAAGTTACCTTCAGGACAAAAGTTGTTTTTTTTTCTTAAGATTTTTTTTTGGCAAAGCAGAAAAATATTGGTTTATAACAAGGTTCGGAGTTTCGATTTCCGGTTTCCAATTCCGTTCCAACCGTTGATCAAAAATTGAATAATTTCGGTTTCCTTCACAGACTCCTAGAAATACCGTTAGAGTTCGGTTTGGGAATTCTTTGCTCTTTTGAACTTTTTTATACCAATATCTTAGTGGAAACATCTTTTTATCCTTCTAGTTATAATATAACCCAGTCAGCCCACTAAGTAAGCCTATATAATATTCTTCATCGGCAACACAAGATTTTAATTCACCAAACTCTTGTTCAACAGTCAACCTAAACGTTATTATCCAAATTTATTTTTTATAACAGGTTGATAGAAATGTTAATGGAATATATACAGTTTATAATATAAACATTCTATATCAAATATTAAACTTGGCCTAGTGTAGAAGTTCAAAACCACCTGCACCTTCGTCACATTTCCATCCTCATTTTTCCAGCTTGGTTTATAAGATAATAAACTAAAATCTACATTAGCTTGCTCCAACAAAATGTTCCACTCATTAATAATAACTAAATGGATCACGACTAAATGGATACCAGATGGTTTTGTAGTACGCCAATTGTTGCTTCATTTTTTTGTTTTCCCCAATGCAATTATTGGTGTTTATTGTTTTAGACAAGTTCATAACTATTGAATTTATATTGATTAATTATGCTTTAAGTAAAAGAATTTATATCTATAAGCGGCTATATGAACACAAAAGTTGGACACAAATCATGTGACATAAAATCTTAGTCACATGATCAGTTTGACTTTATGTATGGGATGCAAATGAACACAAAAGTTTGTCTTTATGTGCGGGATACAAATCATCAAACCTAAGATATTAGCGTATGCACTTCGTAAGCTCTTAGCATGTCATTCCGCGTTACGAACCCGCGCCATTGTTACCATTGCGCAAAGTCCTTAACCGCTGGGCTACTGCTGCGGATTTGTAACTTTAACTTTTCAGTGGCAGTTTTATTAGACGTCAAAAGCATGTTCAACAAACTTCAAAATATTATTTTAAAAAATTGGGATATTCAGTGCTTGTTCAACAAACGTCCAAAATTCAGATGTATGTTCAACGAAGGCGCTCGTCGAACAAATGCCTTAAATTTGGGCGTCTATTCAACAGACACGCGCCTAAATTACATATATGTAACTGATTTTCCTCAAAATGTATAAACCAAAATATGCACTATGCTGTAAAGAGTTTTGGTTGTATATCTTACGTTTTTAAGTTAAAAGTCTCTCATTGGAGATGTTCTAAGAGCATCTTCAACGGTGGATAGTATACATATTACAAAATATATACTAATATTTTATAACTCAACTTTTTCTCAGTAGTTTTTAAAGAAGACGCATGTTAAACAGACATCAAATGTCAAGAGGTTGCTTAAAAGATGACTATTTTTTTCTTTCATTAATACATTGGGTGCTTGTTGAATAAGGGCCCAAAAATTCAGGTGCATGTTCAACCAGATCCTATGATGCTAATTGAAGCAAGTGCCTGAAGTTTGGGCATAATTAAGTTTAACAATGTCCAACTAAATTACAAATATATAATCGATTTCTCCTCAAATATAATAAATTATAAAATCTGCATTTGGTTCGGGCAAGTGTTGAGTGTATATCTTACATTTTGTTAATTAAAATCTACCATTGGAAATGCTGTAATAATCATATTGTGTTGATTTATCAAATGATTTTATGTTGTTGAAATCTATTGGAGAAAATTATTGTTAACCATATTTTATTTCATAGCTAACATGCATCACTTATGAGTTATGATAAACCCTAACTTTTACACTCTATATAACCGTCCGTTGAAGTAGCATGGGTAGAAGAGTATGTGCATGTTGGTTATACTAGGTTTCGAATGTCTGATTCTTCCTAAGATTAAAGGTTATTACTATTATTTTTTAATGTTAACTCATTGATCAATAGATATTTTTCGTGTTTAATTTATCACTTGAAATCATGGAACGATGTTAGCATGTGAAAATTGAACATTGCTATACTGTTCGCCAGTTTTTATAGCTCTCCCTCGTAAGTGGTTGCTACATTTTATTTTAACGCTTTTACATATTATAGTTTCATAATTTTTTCAATGTTTATAGCTATATTTTGATGTTTGTTATCTATGGTGAGTTGACCTTTAGGTTAAATTTGTGAAATTATAATATTCGTTTAAATATGGACGTGAAATTATTATGTTAGTTAAAGTTGTGACATTTTTGAATTTTGCTGAGTTTGATATGAAGCATCGATGCCTAATACTGTTTATCTAGAAAATTGTTTAATCCAAAATGTTACAAATACCCAAGAGAATTGAGTAAGGAATAAAATATAGTGAAAAAAAATAAAATGAAATGAGCAAAATACAGTTCATAATGATTCAACAAGTACTAGCATTTTTTTTTGGATATAGAGAGTACAATTTCATATGGATCGGTAATGATCCATGATCTTACAAGAGAATCGAGTGAAAGAGCAGAAGAGCTAAATATGATCCTCTACATCGAGCATTTGTACTTCTATTTATAGCTATAAGAAAGCATGAAATCTTCCAAAAGGTCTCCATCTCTTTCCCCATATCTAAGATCATTTCATCAGAAAAAGTGGAGGATACCTTAGCAATAGATAGGGATTGTAACACCCCGTATTTTCTGTGAACCTTAAAGTAACGAAGTAAAGAATACTTAATTTTAAATGTGAGAATTAAGGGAAATGGGTTACGCCATTGCGTTAGTCTCGGAATTCTGCTTGAGAAAGAGTCCGAGTTTGCATGAATCGGACTTCGTATGAAGAAGTTATGGAGTTTAGAAGTTTCAGAAATTTAAATAAATTAAAACAGCTAAGTTAATAATTCAAAATTTTCAAATTCATACACAGAAGCGGGCTGGGCGGGATTTTTCCCGCCCCAAGCCAGGTCGACCAGGGGTCGAATAGGGGGTCGACCTCCCCCCATATAGGTCGACCAGGGGGTCGACCTACCCCTCGGTCGGATCTGAAATGTGATGATTTTTTTTACCTGTGCTGATGTGTCCTTCTCTGGTTGGCCTGATGGTCGAATTCTGAGTCATTAGGGCACATGTAGCAACTTACGATTGGTTGAATGACACACTCTTTGGCTTGGATGGCTCTGATCATTCCTAGGTTGATCTAACGACTCTTATTAAATTAAAATTCTATATAAGCAACCCCTACCCTCAACCATAAATCACAAAATTTCAGTCCAAGAGCCGTCATGTTGTCCGAGTCAAGTTAGAGTAGCCTCCGTTCGTCACAAACTAGAAAAACAAGTAGAAGCTACGTATCAACTTAAATCAAATCTTAAGAGTAGTCTATTTCAAAGGAGAGCTATTCAGTTTCAGAAAACAGATCCCAGAAAACAAGGCTTCCTTTTGGTTTGTAAGTATAGTTATCGTTTAGATGTGAACAAATTAAAGTCGTGATTTGTAATAAAATGAAAACTAGAATTATGTCAAGTTGTATAATAAAAGTGATGCTGATTCATGTCTAATCGTGTGATAATTCTATTATATATGCATGTGATACTATTGCGGTTTATTGATCTATCTTGTTGCATAGAATTTGTAGGTTTTATAGAAATTTGGGAATGAAATTATCATGTTGTAATAAGTTTGGTGATTCTATCATGTTATGTTAACATGCAAGTTTATAGGCTAATTCATGTCATATATGCCTAAATGTTTAGATCTACATGCTTCTATGTTAGACCTATGTTAACTTGATTCAATCCAAATGCAAGTTCACACCTACATGCCAAATCAAGTTGCGTAGTTCTATGTAAATTCCCATTTATATGCTTATGGTTCATGTTGATTAGGTTTAAAATTGCAAGTTCATAATTAATGTTGATTCTATGCCAAATTTATGTGACATATGTTGGATCCATATTATGTTGTTGGAATGTTACATGTTTCTCTCTTTTCCCTTCTTGTTTATAAATTAGGCTAAGTAGCGAGCCTATTATTCTAAGTAATTTATGCAAACATTTAATGGGGGTAACGTGGGGGAAAACATGAAATTACATGTAATTGGCATATTTGGCTCATAATCATGTAAGTGATTTATGGCATGAAGTGGTATAATTTTTATACCTAAAATTATGAACTTGATTTTATGGAGTAAATTGGGCATGACTTGAATGACCATAATTATGGATAATTTACATATAACAAAATGGGTAAATATGTAAATTTAGTAAAAGACGAATATGCCTAACCCGAGGTTAGACTGAGTTGTGGTGTAAGACTGCCCGAAACCGCCCGGCACAATCCAAAAACCACAACAACATGTCTAATGTGAGAAGTTAGTGCATCAGGCCCAAGAAAACCCGAGGTTAGATTGAGTTGCGGTGTAAGGCTGCCCGGAACCACCCGGCACATTCAGCGACCGCAATAATATAAATCTAATGTGAGTGGTTAGTGCTTTAATAAATGAATTAAAGCTAAGGAACAAGCAAGTTAAGATTGGTAGGGTTAAGTTAATTAAGGAAACACTTAACCAATTCAACATGTTAACTAAACTGATGGGTGGGATTAGGTAAATTTGGACACTTAACCAATTTAACATGTTGATTAGGAAACCCTAGTAACGGGGACCCATTTCTGCAGTAACCCACATAGATGTATCATGGTACCCTGAACTAGGCAGGGTGGGGCACGATTACTGGGCTGATTATAAGCGGTCAAAACAACGGCGGGTGGTGCGTCAGTGTATGTTCCGACGGAGTACGGGCGTGCACGTACTCCGGAGTGGAAAAAGCAGGCACTGGGCATCAGTAGTAATACACTGTACATCTTGAATTATGTCAGGTTGCCACCAATGGATTTGATATACCCCGTGATAGGACCAGCACAAGTATCTACAATCGAGCGGGGCCGAATAACACAAGTAGAAAACGTATATGAGTAGGAGCCGATCGAAAAAGGGATCACCTTGTTATTAACACGTGGTGCTAGTTAGAACAAGTATGAATAGGTGCAGAGAAATAATAATAAGTGTGATAGTACATTCAGTTATCCTGCCTTATCTTGTCTTATGATATCCTGTTATTCTTACGTTGTCCTATTTTTCAGTTTATTCTTGTCATGGTCTTTTTCTTGTTCTCATGCTAGAAAATAATCGGACTTACCAGACTTATGTCTGACCTATTTTTCTTTCATCTTCTTTTCTTCTGTTCCCCCCCCCTAAGGTCCGTAGGGAGGGAATACTCCAGCTTAGTCAGACCTTTATCAGCTTGAGGAAAGAGTAGATGTATGGCTTTGGACACACTCATTTGGGAATTTATGCTGCCTTATTTTTACTTTATGCTTCTTTATGTTTTAATCAAGACAGAGATATTGTCGTAATGATTTGAAAATTTTTTTGAGAAAGTTTGTTGAAATGTTTTGAATGAACCACGTACTTATGAAATAAATTTAGTTTTTCCGCTGCTTATATGTCTCTCTTGTAAATTATCTGTGTCTTTTACCTATAATGCTCCACCGAAGTTAAGGCATTCCCTTTGTGAGTGACCTTAATGGAGGTGGGGTGTTTCACTTGGTATCAGAGCAAAGGTTTACCAGATCAGATAAAAGTTTTTGAAAACTGTTTTTCAGAAAGAAGTTTAAAGAAGCATTTTTCAAGAAAAAGTGTTGTTTTTATTTTAAAAAAAAAGCATAATCCCCCAAAGCCATATGCATTATCTTTCTATCCTTTGTTTTGAATCTTTCCTTTTTCGTTTCAGCATGTCTGGGGATCTTAACCTTCCAGAGGGCGTCCCGGTACCTGGCTGGTTCAGAAGGTACCTAGAGGCTAGGGCTCATGACGCAGGCCCAACAAACGTTCCTCCTCCCCCAGCTGCAGCCGCTCCTTCTCCTGCTCCTCCTCTACGTGCAAATGCTTTCTCAAAGATATGTAGAGACTTTCGAGCCATGGGTGGAAAGAACTTTAATGGAACCGAATCATTCGTGGAAGCAAGGAACTGGCTTAAAGAAACCGAGGAATTATTTGTTATCTTCGAAGTGGACGACAGGAAGAAGATACAGTTGGCCGTATGGTTGCTTAAAGACGAAGCCTCTTATTGGTGGGAAGTTACTAATGTTGAGAGACCAGTTGAAACTTGGGAGGATTTCAGAGGGAGGTTTGAAATGAAATTCCTCTCACAAGCTGAACGGAGCCTACAAATTTAGAAGTTCTTAGCTCTCAAGCAAGGGAGTATATCGGTCAAGGAGTATGTCAACCAATTCAATCAACTGGCTAGATTCGTACCGTAGTTAGTGAACACTCCACACTAGAAGGCTCTCCGTTTTGTTAATGGGTTGAATGAGCCACTACACAACCTAGCTATGTCCCATATACCTATGGGTGCGACTTATGAGAGACTGGTGGACATGGCATTGTTACAGGAGGAAGAAAAAAGTGGCAAGAAAGAGGCAAAGGTGGAAGTCCCTCAAGATAAGAAAGTGGAGGGATCTCCGAATAAGAAGATGGATTCCAAGAAGGGCGGGAAGAACAACAAACCCCATGACAAGAGGAAGTGTAATTTCTGTGGCATTCCTGGACATCTGGTTAAGTACTACAGAAAGAAGAAGAGGAAGATGGGTGGTTGTTTCCATTGCGGCGAGACAGGACACATGGCTAACGATTGCCCAAGAAAGAAAGGGCAAGGGCAGAGGACTGGGTCTACTTCTGGATGGCAGGTTCACGCTCTCATTGCACCTCTGCAAGAATGAGGTAGAAATATTTCTGTTGAGAGTTTAGTTTATCTTTTTGATCATCTTGTTCATACACTCTTTGATTCTGGCACACCGCACTCTTTTATATCTACTGCTTTAGTTAAATCTCTGCACCTAGACACCAGTATAGTAGAGGATCCCTTGGTTGTTTCAAATCCAATTGGGGGCTCAGCTTATTTGTCAATGATTTGTTTGGATTTGGAAATTTCTATACAAATCGTTGGGTTTAGATGTAATGCCTATGTTTTGGGCTTCACGGGCTATGGGTTGATTCTAGGCATGGATTGGTTATCCAGTAATGGTGTCGTCCTCGATTGTGAAAAGAGAGTGGTTAGACTTATGACTCGCCTCGGTAACACTCTCGAAGTCTCTTGTAATCCCATGAACTCTGTTATGCTTAGCTATCTAGAATCTCTTGATGCGTCTGTTGAGAATTGTAGTCTGTTAAAGTAGTCCGTGAATACTCGGATGTATTTGAAGAGGTGAAGGGCTTACCTCCGAAGCGGGAGATAGACTTCCGCATATACCTTGTTGACAATGCAAAACCCGTTGCTTTACCCGTTAGACACATGGCTCCAAGGGAGAGGAAAGAGCTAAACAAGCAAGTTAAAGAACTGCTAGAAAAGGGGTTTATAAGGCGGAGTATTTCTGAATGGGGTGCTCCAGTAGTGTTCACAACCAAAGCGTATGGTTCACTTCGCCTATGCGTTGATTATAGGGAGCTAAACAAGCTGACCAAGAAAAATAGGCATCCACTTCCAAGAATAGACAACTTGTTCGATTAGCTTGTAGGTGCATCAGTTTTCTCCCAACTGGATCTAGCTACCGGGTTTCATCAGCTAAGAGTGGCTGAAGACAGTATTGATAAGACCGCGTTCAAAACCCCGGATGGTTTCTTCGAATGGCTTGTCATGCCTTTCGGCTTGACAAACGCACCTGCTTATTTCGTTGACTTGATGAGCAGGGTGCTCAGGGAGTTCCTTAATAAGTTTGTGGTGGTCTTTGTAGATGACATTTTGATTTTCTCGAAGAGTGAGGAAGAGCATGCTCTGCATTTAAGGGAAGTCATGGATACTCTTCGTGCACATCAGTTGAAAGCCAAATTATCCAAATGCCACTTCTGGAGAGAAGAAGTAAGATTTCTTGGACATATGGTGTCCAAAGAGGGGATAGCTGTGGACCCCGCAAAAGTAGTTGCGGTGCAAGATTGAAGGTCCCACGGAATGCAACCGAAGTCTGAAGCTTTCTCGGGTTAGCGGGCTTTTACCGAAAGTTCATCAAAGACTTTGTGAAAATCTCAGCTCGACTTACAAGGTTGACGAAGAAGAACCTAACTTTCATTTGGGATTTGGATTGCGATTTTGCTTTCCAACGTTTGAAGAAGGCTCTAACAACAGCCCCAGTTCTAACATTGCCTGATGGGAGCAATATGTTTATCGTATACACAGATGCATGCGGTACGGGACCAGGCACTGTCTTGATGCAAGAAGGGAAGGTAGTAGATTATGGTGGAAGATAGTTGAAAGTACATGAGAAAAACTACCCAACCCACGATCTAGAGTTGGCTGCCATCGTTTTTGCGCTTAAGTCGCGGCGCCATTATCTCCTAGGTGAGAAGTTTGAATTGTATACTGACCATAAATCATTGAAGTACCTTTTCTCATAGAAAGATCTCAATCTAAGACAACAAAGATGGATGGAGTTTCTTGCCTCATACGATTTTGAGATTTCTTATACCCCTGGCAAGGGCAATGTAGTAGTAGACGCCTTGAGTAGAAAGAAGCTGACCTTAAGCCCTCTCTTTGTAGAAAGGAAAAGCTTGGAGTACATAGCAAACTTTGACTTTAGACCCTCCTTTGAATTTGTACCTGGTTTGTTGGCAACGCTAGAGGTGCGGCCTACTTTGTTGGACTCAATAGGAACCGCGTAATGTGAAGACCCTCAGCTAGTTGATATGATGGATAGGATAATTAGGGGTGAGACTTCTAGTCACCTCAATAGATACTCCATCGATGATAAGGGTTGGTTGAGACGGGATGGACGGCTATGCGTCCCACAAGCAAGGGATTTGGTGAAGACGGTTCTCGAAGAAGCACACCATTCCAAGTTGACCATACACCCAGGTGGAGACAAGATGTATAAAGACATTAAAAGGGTTTTCTTTTGGAATGGCATGAAGAGGGATGTAGCTGAATTCGTTTCTAAGTGCATGATATGCTAGCAAGTCAAGGCGGAGCAGAAGAAGCCTGGTGGTTTGCTTCATCCTCTAGAGGTCCCACAGTGGAAATGGGATAGCATCTCGATGGACTTTATTGACAGGTTGCCTAGGTCAAGAAGGGGCAATACCAGTATTTGGGTAATAGTGGACAGGCTCACAAAAAGCGCTCACTTTATACCTTTCAAGAGTAGGAGGACTGCCTCATCGTTAGCATCCATTTATCTTAAAGAGATAGTTCGACTCCATGGGATACCCTCCAGCATAGTGAGTGATTGAGATCCTATCTTTACGAGCGAGTTTTGGAGGAGTTTGCAAGAAGCTGTAGGCACACAACCATGCTTAAGCACGACCTATCACCCTCAAACCGATGGTCAGACGGAAAGGGTGAACAGAGTATTAGAAGACCTTGATTTTGAGGTTTGTGACAGGGTGTTCCTTAAATAATCTCTATTGAGGAATGTCATTCGCTTTGGGTCCGTAGGAAAGTTGACACCAAGATTTGTAGGACCATTTCTATCATTGAAAGGATTGGGACGATGGCTTACAGAGTAGAGCTGCCCAAAAGACTAGCTGGAGTTCATAATGTTTTTCATGTTTCTCAACTACGAAAGTGCTTACATGAGTTTGCGGAAGTTGTGGAGCCAAGCATACTAGAGAAAGTAGAAGTGGAACGAGAGGCGACTGTGAGAAGAGTTCCAACTTGTATCTTGGGAACAAAAGTCAGAAAGCCACGCAACGGTGAAGTCAAGCTTGTTAAAGTTCAATGGAGCGACGCCGAGGAAGACACAACTTGGGTGACGGAGGCCAAGATACGCGCAGCCTACCCTTTTCTTTTTGAGGGTACATCCTTGATCTCTTTTTCCATAAGTTTATGCTTGTATCTGTCTTTCTTGTATATCTCCTCGGTCATATTCTTTATCCTTAAGTAGAAACTAATGGATGTAAACATGTATTTGAAACATGCTATGATTGATGGTTGCAAGTGGTTGCTAGTGTTTGCTCGTGGATGCATACACACATTAGGTGTTAGATCGGCTCAGTCACTTTCATATTGCATATGCATATATGTATTTGTATATGTATTGAAACTTGATGTGTTATCATATGGACGTGGCATTTGTATGAATGATTGTGCACTCATGTAGAATTATGAGTAGGAATAATTGCATACATAATGGACTCATGACACTAACATAATTTGCATTAAGGAGGTCAACTGAATCAATAGACCGCCTGATTTTGCATTAGATAAGTACATGTACACACACTATGCATTCGATCATGAAAGCATTAGAAATCTTTTTAAGGACAATGGATGCCTGTGTTTGATGGTTGAGTAGATGGACGATTGGATGGTAGGATATACGTTCTTCTTGACTTGAAGATTTCGGGGACGAAATCCTTTAAGGAGGGGAGAATGTAACACCCCGTATTTTCTATGAACCTTAAAGTAACGAATTAAAGAATACTTAATTTTAAATGTGAGAATTAAGGGAAATGGGTTACGCCATTGCGTTCGTCTCGGAATTCTGCTTGGGATAGAGTCCGAGTTTGCGTGAATCAGACTCTGTATGAAGAAGTTATGGAGTTCAGAAGTTTCAGGAATTTAAATAAATTAAAACAACTCAGATAATAATTCAATATTTTCAAATTCAAACACAGAAGCGGCTGGGCGGGATTTTTCCCGCCCCAGTCCAGGTCGACCAGGGGGTCGACCAGGGGGTCGACCTCCCCCGATACAGGTTGACCAGGGGGTCGACCTGGTGGTCGACCTACCCCTCAGGCAGATCTGAAATGTGACGATTTTTTTTACCTATGCTGATGTGTCCTTCTCTGGTTGGCCTGATGGTCGAATTCTGAGTCATTAGGTTACATGTGGCAACCTACGATTGGCTGAATGACACACTCTTTGGCTTGGATGGCTCTGATCATTCCTAGGTTGATCTAACGGCTCTTATTAAATTAAAATTCTATATAAGCAACCCCTACCCTCTACCCTAAATCACATAATTTCAGTCCAAGAGCCGTCATGCTGTCCGAGTCAAGTTAGAGTAGCCGTCGTTCGTCACAAACTAGAAAAACAAGCAGAAGCTACGTATCAACTTAAATCAAATCTTAAGAGTAGTCTACTTCAAAGGAGAGCTATTCAGTGTCAGAAAACAGATCCTAGAAAACAAGTCTTCCTTTTCGTTTGTAAGTACAGTTATCTTTTAGATGTGAACAAATTAAAGTCGTGATTTGTAATAAAATGAAAACTAGAATTGTGCCAAGTTGTATGATAAAAGTGATGCTGATTCATGTCTATTCATGTGATAATTCTATCATATATGCCTGTGATACTATTGCGGTTTATTGATCTATCATGTTGCGTAGAATTTGGTGAATGAACCCATTTAGGTTATATAGAAATTTGGGAATGAAATTATCATGTTGTAATAATTTTGGTGATTCTATCATGTTATGTTAACATGCAAATATATAGGCTAATTCATGTCATATATGCCTAAATGTTTAGATCTACATGCTTCTATGTTAGACCTATGTTAGCTTGATTCAATCCAAATGCAAGTTCACACCTACATGCCAAATCAAGTTGTGTAGTTCTATGTAAATTCCCATCTATATGCTTATGGTTCATGTTGATTAGGTTCAAAATTGCAAGTTCATAATTAATGTTGATTATATGCCAAATTTATGTGACATATGTTGGATCCATATTATGCTGTTGGAATGTTACAAGTTTCTCTCTTTTCCCTTCTTGTTTATAAATTAGGCTAAGTAGCGAGCCTAATATTCTAAATAATTTATGCGAACGTTTAACGGGGTAACGTAGGGAAAAACATGAAATTACATGTAATTGGCATATTTGTCTTGTAATCATGTAAGTGATTTATGGCATGAAGTGGTATAATTTTTATACCTAAAATTATGAACTTGATTTTATAGAGTAAATTGGGCATGACTTGAATGACCATAATTATGGATAATTTACATATAACAAAATGGGTAAATATGTAAATTTAATAAAAGACGAATATGCCTAACTCGAGGTTAGACTGAGTTGTGGTGTAAGACCGTCCGGAACCGCCCAGCACAATCCAACAACCACAACAACAGGTCTAATGTGAGAGGTTAGTGCATCAGGCCCAAGAAAACCCGAGGTTAGATTGAGTTGCGGTGTAAGGCTGCCCGGAACCGCCCGACACATCCATGGACCGCAATAATATAAATCTAATGTGAGTGGTTGGTGCTTTAATGAATGAATTAAAGCTAAGGAACAAGCAAATTAAGATTGGTAGGGTTAAGTTAATTATGGAAACACTTAACCAATTCAACATGTTAACTAAACTGATGGGTGGGGTTAGGTAAATTTAGACACTTAACCAATTTAACATGTTGATTAGGAAACCCTAGTAACGTGGGCCCATTTCAGTAGTAACCCACATAGATGTATCATGGTACCCTGAACTAGGCAAGGTGGGGCACGATTACTGGGTTGATTATAAGCGGTCAAAACAACGGCGGGTGGTGCGTCAGTGTAGGTTCCGACGGAGTACGGGCGTGCACGTACTTCGAAGTGGAAAAAGCAGGCACTGGGCATCAGTAGTTATACACTGTGCATCTTGAATTGTGTCGGGTTGCCACCATAGGATTTTATACACCCCATGGTGGGACCAGCACAGGTATCTACAATCGAGCGGGGCCGAATGACACAAGTAAAAAACGTATACGAGTAGGAGCCGATCGAAAAAGGGATCACCTTGTTATTAACACGTGGTGCTAGTTAGGACAAGTATGAATAGGTGCAGAGAAATAATAATAAGTGCGATAGTACTTTCAGTTATCCTGCCTTATCTTGTCTTATGTTATCCTGTTATTCTGGTATTGTCCTATTTTTCAGTTTATTCTTGTCATGGTCTTTTTCTTGTTCTCATGCTAGAAAATAACTGGACTTACCAGACTTATGTTTGACCTATTTTTCTTTCGTCTTCTTTTCTTCTGTTTCCCCACTAGGTCCGCAGGGAGGGAATACTCCAGCTTAGTCAGAACTTTATCAGCTTGAGGAAAGAGTAGATGTATGGCTTTGGACACACTCATTTTGGGGATTTATGCTGCCTTATTTTTACTTTATGCTTCTTTATGTTTTAATCAAGACAGAGATATTGTTGTAATGATTTTGAAATTGTTTTGAGACAGTTTGTTGAAATGTTTTAAATGAACCACGTACTTATGAAATAAATTTAGTTTTTCCGCTGCTTATATGTCTGTCTTGTAAATTATCTGTGTCTTTTACCTATAATGCTCCACCGAAGTTAAGGCATTTGGAGTGACCTTAATGGAGGTGGGGTTTTTTAGGGATCATCACATATCTGTATTGTTTTGACCTTCATATCTTGACTCGACTTATAGTTAACGTGACCTAAGCCGATTTACTTCAGTAGTGGTATGTCTACGCGTCAATGACAGATCTATGAAGTTGTTGAAGTTGAGTGTTCGTGAAGATTGATGATAAGGAAATATATTTTGAAGTTGGTTTCTAGCATCTAGGAGAATGATTTGGAGGAGTGGAGGCCATTTTGGATGAGTAACGGAGGATCGGCAGTGATTCAACGCTAGGTTGGATTTTAGTATCTTATCCCTTGTGTCGGTTTGATCTTTTTCTTGTAGTCATGATAGTACATGGTTTCTAGAATTCATGGAAATCGTTGTATTCTCTTTGCTTTAGTAACCTTTGAATCTAACTTGTTTGATCTATCCAGACTTAGCCAAGTCAAAAGACTGGATAACACTTGCCCCTTCCTCCCCTCAAAGTACATCTTGCTTCAAATATGATGCGCTTCCAATGAGAAAAGTTGGAACCATTGGAAAGGTTCCACTTAGTGCTTCGAATTGTTATTATCCTTCCTTAAGAATACTCTTATGAAAAGCTATGACTCTAGCTCGCCAATACGACCTATTGCTTGCATATGGCACTATAAATCGAGAACATGATTTTAACTTGCAAGTTGGGCTCGACGATCCTGAACTAGTTCTTACTCCAGACCCTTTAGTTTGATTTATTTTTTTAGTCAATTTGAGATTAATGCAGAGTTTGAACATACGTAGATACATACATGCACACACTCACGCTATCAGGCTTCCATGCAAACATACATTCCCATAGTTTATTACCAATATCTTTCCAAAAAAACCAGTTAAGATAAAGTACCAATCCTTATGGATCAGTACTGATTCCAAACTTTAACAAAGTCTTATTTTGGCTCATGGAAAATCATGTTACAAAACCTCTTGCAGGAAGGATAGCTTGTAATTTCTTGTAAAAATACTAGCTCATGTCAGTTCAATTTTGATTTATACAACCAGGTTTCTTATTCTTCCTCTTCACTTTTGTTACTCTTTATTCAGGCTCATAAGCCGCCACTAAAATGTCGAGAGCTCCAAAGTTCGTCCTTATCTGCCTAAAAATAGTTCTCCTTGAAGTCATTATATCCATACCCTTGGTCACTAACTTGTCACCTCCCCTTATCTCGACTCAAACCCAATCACTACCGATTAAAGCACCTATGTTTAGGTTGGAACTTCCATAACCCAAATCCCAAACCTTCTCAAATTGTTCTTGCCTTGCCATATATAAGTGGTGATGGATTCAAATGTTAGCATGAATGGAGTTAAATAGGGCCTTGGGAATCTTCGCGTCGATGGCTGGTTCAGCCTAGGGGATGACGATTGGTGAATGGAAAATGGATGAAAATTCATTATATCTTGGGTCGGTACCAATACAAGGCCCGGTGGATTTGTTGGACATGGACTTGACTTATGTATCTCCATTTATTGGTTTATATCTTCTGAGCTCTGATACATTTTAAAAGCATAGCAATGATGTGAAAGCCAGATGGTACGGTTAGTGAAGATGTTCAATCTGAATAATATCATGAATTTTGTTACAAACTGATGCATGATATCTGATATATGCATTGCACAACGATGCATTAGATTCTCTTCAACGGCGAGAATACGTTAATCGGCCAATATGATTATCTGTTGAGTTTAATAGCTATGGGTACTGTAACACCCCACATCTGTTAAGGTCACTCAAAAGGGAATGCCTTAACTTCAATGGAGTATTATGGGTACTGGAACAGAAATATTACAAGACAGACATATATAAAACATCAGAAAATAAAGTGGAAGTACTTCAAATCATTTATTAGATATAAATGTTTACAAGAAAAGCCTATGTTTACAAGAAAAGCCCATCAACTTCCAATACCCAATTTCATAGTTAAAATATATGTCTTGCTCCAAAACAAAGAAGCATAAAAATAAACTGCAATATTCCCCAATAAAGCAAAGCAACCCATAGCCAAGAGAAATCCAAGCCATACATGAAAGAGCCTTGGAGCTTGGTAAGATCCGAACTAAGCTGTATTCCCACCCTGTGAACCTGGGAGGGGGGGAGGGGGAAACGGAAGAAAAAGAGGCGAAACAAAACGGGTCAGTCATAAAGACTGAGTAAGTCCTAGAGACTTTCAGCATAAAAATGAGTAAAGATAACATGGCATGAATAAACTGAAAGTAAACATAAGCATGATGACAAGGTAGGCCAGATAAACTAAGATAACAAGATAAACTATGATAACAAGATAAACTTCGGGCACGATGAAACAAGTATAATGTCCCATAATTCCTATCAAGTATCCCACCGCATGGTTTCTATCAAGAATAACATCGCAAGGTTTCTAAGCTTTACCATTAAAACGGTATCTATTTGCTCTGCACCACCTAACTAGCATCCTCGTAAGTGTCTTCCATTGAATGATCCGTATTCCTACTAGTGTCCCAACTAGTGTCCTGTGTAACAAGGATCCGTACCCCCTACTAGTAGCTCGTGTTATATAATAATTACAACGTGATCCCAATCCCCGCAATTATGGTAGCCTTCAGGTGTACATCGATTATGAGGATTCCACCTCGATCACCCCAATGGCCATGTATATATTCGATGCACCCTTACTACCTTATCGATTGGCTCCCTACTTGACCTAGTTCTCGTTTGTGTCACGCGGCCCCCTACTTGTAGATACCTGTGCTGGTCCCACCATGGGGTGTATCAAGTCCCATGGTGGAAACCCTGACACAATCAAGATGCACAGCTTTATACCTACTGATGCCCAGTGGCTAAATTTTCTGCGCCAAAGTGTGTGCACGCCCGCACT
This sequence comes from Allium sativum, assembly GCA_030737875.1. Taxonomy (NCBI): domain Eukaryota; kingdom Viridiplantae; phylum Streptophyta; class Magnoliopsida; order Asparagales; family Amaryllidaceae; genus Allium; species Allium sativum. Next base: position 32,031 of record JASFAX010000454.1, read on the forward strand.
CCGTTAGAACCTGCACTGCTGCACCAACCGCCGCTAATTTGACCTCTTATAATCAGCCCAGTAATCGTGCCCCACCCTGCCTAGCTCAGGGTTCCGTTGATACCTAATGTGGGTTACTGCTGAAATGGGTCCCGGTTACTAGGTTTTTCTAATGGTTAAGTCTGTGGGCCTATATTCTCTGATATTACCCACCAACCCTGATGTGTACTTAACCCCGCTACTGATGTGTATTTAATGGTTAAGTCTGTGGGCCTATATTCTCTGATATTACCCACCAACCCGATATGTACTTAACTCCGCTACTGATTCAAGCATATGTATTTAATGGTTAAGTGTTGTCAACTTATTCAAGTTAACTTAGCCCACCCGCTTGTCCTGTTATGTTGGTTAAGTGTTACTACTTAACCGCAACCACTTGTCTAATTAACCCATTGTATTAGTTAAGTGTTCTCATTAACTTAACCTTTCTCGCTTATTATGTTTGATTGGTTAAGTGTGGTTTATTAACTTAACCCCGTTCGTCTATCTGGTTACATTGGTTAAGAATTTTCTTGTTAACTTAACCCCATGTGTTACTTAACCCTACCACGCATCACATCAGATTGGTTAAGTGCATGTTAACTTAACCCCATCCACTAGTCATATTATAATGGTTAAGTTAACTAAGGTAAACACTTAACCATTATAATTTGACTAGTGGATGGGGTTAAGTTAACATGCACTTAGCCAATCTGATGTGATGCGTGGTATGGTTAAGTAACACATGGGGTTAAGTTAACAAGAAAATTCTTAACCAATGTAACCAGATAGACGAACGGGGTTAAGTTAATAAACCACACTTAACCAATCAAACATAATAAGCGAGAAAGGTTAAGTTAATGAGAACACTTAACTAATACAATGGGTTAATTTGACAAGTGGTTGAGGTTAAGTAGTAACACTTAACCAACATAACAGGACAAGCGGGTGGGCTAAGTTAACTTGAATAAGTTGACAACACTTAACCATTAAATACACATGCTTGAATCAGTAGCGGAGTTAAGTACATATCGGGTTGGTGGGTAATATCAGAGAATATAGGCCCACAGACTTAACCATTAAATACACATCAGTAGCGGGGTTAAGTACACATCAGGGTTGGTGGGTAATATCAGAGAATATGGGCCCACAGACTTAACCATTAGAAAAACCTAGTAACGGGGACCCATTTTAGCAGTAACCTACATTAGGTATCAACGGAACCCTGAGCTAGGCAGGGTGGGGCACGATTACTGGGCTGATTATAAGAGGTCAAATTAGCAGCGGTTGGTGCAGCAGTGCAGGTTCTAACGGAGTGCGGGCGTGCACACACTTCGGCGCAGAAAATTTAGCCACTGGGCATCAGTAGTTATAAAGCTGTGCATCTTGATTGTGTCAGGGTTGCCACCATGGGACTTGATACACCCCATGGTGGGACCAGCACAGGTATCTACAAGTAGGGGGCCGCGTGATACAAACGAGAACTAGGACAAGTAGGATAGCCGATCGATAAGGTAGTAAGGGTGCATCGAATATATACATGGCCATTGGGGTGATCGAGGTGGAATCCTCATAATCGATGTACACCTGAAGGCTACCATAATTGCGGGGATTGGGATCACGTTGTAATTATTATATAACACGGGCTACTAGTAGGGGGTACGGATCCTTGTTACACAGGACACTAGTAGGAATACGGATCATTCAGTGGAAGACACTTACGAGGATGCTAGTTAGGTGGTGCAGAGCAAATAGATACTGTTTTAATGGTAAAGCTTAGAAACCTTGCGATGTTATTCTTGATAGAATCCATGCGGTGGGATACTTGATAGGAATTATGGGACGTTATACTTGTTTCATCGTGCCCGAAGTTTATCTTGTTACCTTAGTTTATCTTGTTATCATAGTTTATCTTGTTATCTTAGTTTATCTTGCCTACCTTGTCATCATGCTTATGTTTACTTTCAGTTTATTCATGCCATGTTATCTTTACTCATTTTTATGCTGAAAGTCACTAGGACTTACTCAGTCTTTATGACTGACCCGTTTTGTTTCGCCTCTTTTTCTTCCGTTTCCCCCCCTAGGTTCACAGGGTGGGAATACAGCTTAGTTCGGATCTTACCAAGCTCCAAGGCTCTTTCATGTATGGCTTGGATTTCTCTTGGCTATGGCTTGCTTTGCTTTATTGGGGAATACTGCAGTTTATTTTTATGCTTCTTTGTTTTTGAGCAAGACAGATATTTTAACTATGAAATTGGGTATTTGAAGTTGAAGGGCTTTTCTTGTAAACATAGGCTTTTCTTGTAAACATTTATATTTAATAAATGATTTGAAGTACTTCCACTTTATTTTCCGCTGTTTTATATATGTCTGTCTTGTAATATTTCTGTTCCAGTACCCATAATACTCCATTGAAGTTAAGGCATTCCCTTTTGAGTGACCTTAACAGATGTGGGGTGTTACATTTGGTATCAGAGCCAAAGGTTACCAGACTGGGCAAAAGTTTTCAAAAACCGTTTGAAATTATCTTCAAAACATTTACAAAGAAGCAATTTTTCAAGAAAATTTTGTTTTGATTAAAAGGCATATTCCCCAAAGCCATATGCACTATCTTTTGATTCTCTCTTGAAATCTCTTCTCTCTCTTTTCGCCATAGTTTCGTAGGCATCCGACATAGGTCGGAGGGCAAAGGAGTGCCCAACCTCCATCTGTAGCCGCAGTAGTTCCATTTGCATCTAATCTTATTTCAAGTTAGGTAGAGTTGCCGTGCGTTGGAGGTAGCTTCGAGAGACTTGTCAACAAACTATACAAGGACAGTAAGAACAAGGAACTAGTTGTTATAGCTTAATCCACGAAGGAGGAAAAAGGTGAAAGGAAAGAGGCCTAAGTGAAAAAATAGAAAAACCCATGACAAGAGAGAGTTTCTTTAGTGAGAAGGGACATGCAATTAAGTAATATAGGACAAGGGCAAGGGACAAGATCGTCGAGAGGGCAATTGAATGCTCTCACTACTAGCGTACCTAAGAGAGTGGTAACATTTCTGTTAAAAGTTTAGCTTTTCCTTTCTATCATCCCACTAGAACTTTGTTTTTGTACATCGCATACTTTTAATTCTGCTTCGAAAGTTGAGTCTCTGCACCTTAGTACTAGCATAATAGAGGATCCCATTTTTGTCTCAAGTCCTGTTGGGGAAATCGGCTCATTTATTCATGACTTGTTTGGATTTGAGAATGTCTATGCTAAGTGTTGAGTCTAGAAGTAATATTTATGTTTTGGGCTATGGGTTGATTCTAGCGATGGAGTGGTTATCCAGTAAGGGTGACCTTCCCGGTTTTGAAAAATGGGGTAGTTAGACTCTTGACTTGCCTCGGTAATACCCTCGAAGTCGCATGTAACCTTTAGGGTTCTATCATGATTTGTTACCTAGAATCTCTTGACACATTTATTGGTAATTTGTAATCCGCTCGAGTAGTGTTCGCCACTAAGGCGGATGGGTCATTTCGCTTATGCATGAGTTGTAGAGAATCACCTTAGTATGTGCATTTGGCAGCATGGTTGGCATTTATTTTCAAGAGATAGTTCTTCTGCGTGGAATACCTAATAGTAAGTGGACGAGATCCAAGATTCACTAGTGAATTTTGGAGAGCTTGCATGAAACCATGAGTACGCCGTTATGTTTGAGCCGAGTATACTAGAAGTAGAGTAAGTGAAAGAGGAACGAGAGGCAACAGTGAAATAGGTTCCAACTCATATTTTGGAAACAAGAATTAAGAAGCAACGAAATTGTGAAGTTAAAGACGGACAAAGCACAATGGAGTTAAGCTCAAGGAAATGCGACTTAGAAGATTGAAGACTAGATTCGTGCATCTTATCTCTTCTTAAGAGTATATCCTTGATCCCTCTCTTCCTGTAGAGCTTACTTGCATGCTATCTTTTGTGTGTATCCTCTCGGTCCCATTCTCAATCCAATATTCTGTTGCAAACCCCATAGGGAGTATGACTCATCTGTTAGTAACACATGTTGGGGCTTGAGGGTGTTCGTTGGTTTGACTAAACTTTTTGGGTTTTATAGGATATGGGTTGGTCTTAGGAAGGGATTCCCTTGTGACCTAAAAGGAGTCCATCATGCTTAGTTTCCTAGAATCATATATAGTGGTTGGGTTGGGTAATTCTTTGGGTGTCGGTCTGATGTTGATTTCGGTCTTTGGGGCTGATGCTTAGAGAGTTCTTCTCCTAATCAACATATATGTGGCATAGATTTCCAGTTTTGACATTGCCTAATGGGAACAAAGTTTTTACTTGCTTCTATCATTCGACTATACCTTTAGATAGGAACAATTGGGTGTAAACATGTGTTTGAGACATGTTATGATTGATGGTTGCAAGTGGCTGCAAGTGGTTGCTAGTTGTTGCTCGTGGATGAATTTACACACATTATGCACTAGATCGGCTTAATAACCTTTCATATTGCATATGCATGAGTGTTTATACTTGTTTATGGATGAAATTGAATGTGTTATCATGTGGATGTTGCATATGGATGGATGTTTGTGCACACATATAGTGTTTACGTGACTAGGATTATTTGCATACATGTTGGACTCATGGCACTAAACATATTTTGCATTTAGAAGATCAATCAGGCCTGATCATTTGCACTAGACAAGGAACACATACACACACTTCTTGCATATGTTCATACAGCATTAGAAATCTCTTAAGGACAGTGAATGCCTGTGATTGATGATTGAGTAGATGGATGATGGATGGTAGGACACATTCTTCTTAACTTGAAGATTTCGGGGACGAAATCCTTTAAGGAGGGGAGAATGTATCACCCCGTATTTTTTTAATATAATTAAAAATGAAATAAAATATATGAAAATATGCTTATGATAGGTAAATAATGGTGATGCATAAGGAGAATTAATTAATACATGGAAGAGAAGAAAAATTAGTTCGATAACGATGTATGTAACGGAAAAGATAGTAAAATAAGGATAATTAATTTAAGAATCAGGAATTAGGTAAAAATGGACATCACCATTTCGTTCCTCTCGAAATTTTACATGAAATAGAGTCCGAGTTTTCGAAAATCGGAGTCCGTATGACCAAGATATGGCCAAAACAAGATTTCAGCAGACTTTCTGGCAGACTGACCCAGGTCGACCATAGTGTCGACACTATAGTCGACCTGCCCCCCCCCCCCCCCACCCTCCCAGGTCGAGCGTAGTGTCGACCCCCCCTCTGTACAGGTCGACCTGGTCGGCCTGAGGTGGCCCAGAACCCATTTTTGAGGCTCGGGATGAGTTTTGATGGTCCCGATTGACTCTAGGGTTGATCTAATGGCCTAAATGAGTTTCCTACACCTATAAAATAACACCTAGACCTAGCCTAACTCACACAAATCATTCTTACACCGTTATGCTGCTAAAATCTCTCTTGAGCCATGGCCGCCGTCTCCAAATTAAAGCTTAAGCGTCCAAACTCAAATCAAATCAAAGATCAATGCTTCTACAACAAATTCAAGGGGATAGATCAATGACACTGCAAATTTCTAAGACAAATTCACTTCTTAATTCATTAGCCGTTCTCTATAAGTGCTAGTTATTTTCAGATCTAAATATTTAATTTTAATATGGGCATGGAATGAAGTGGAATTGAATCTAAGTATGTTTATCGATTCAGATCTATTCCTGTTGCTTTTTGAATATTTAGGTTTGAGGCTTGTCTACCTTTATTCTCATGACAAGTTTGTGATTTATTCAGCAGTTTCCTTGATTCATAATGATGTTATCATCAAGTTGTAATCTTTATGCCTATCATGATGTTGTTTTCTCTCTGATCTATTTATTATGCAAATTTCTACCTCCCCCTATTTATTTTCTTTTGATGAACCTTGGTCAACTTCGGACCTTGGCCTAAAATCGCAATTCACATACGAGATGTATACGGGGGAAATATGGGATTATTGCCTATATGGGTATGATTAATAATTGGCAACATGAAATTGGATATTATCATTTAATTTGCAAGTTTGAGGTAGATCTGTAAAGTTTGGTATAATCTTGTTATGATAAAATTTGCATAAATATTACATACATGGAATTCAACATCAATTGGATCTATGTAAATTAAATCAAAAGATTGGGCTTATGTTAATTAGGCATGTGTAGACTTGGAAATTTGAGCATGAAAGCGATTGTAAACTTTATAATTGGCATAAACATGTATTATGAACTTGGGCAACTGGCATGTATATAAGTCATAAAATATCCAAGTTAATGGGACTGCTAAATCATGTATATAAGGCCCAAATAAAATTATATAAGTAAACATAGGTTATATTTAATATAACCTATGTTTACTTTGATATTTCATGTTCTGATAAATATAAGTTGCGTTTTATTGCCTACCCTACTCAGTCTTTATGACGGATGTGGGGTGTTACATTTGGTATCAGAGCAGAAGGTTACCAGACTGGGCAAAAGTTTTCAAAAACCTTCTGAAATTATTTTCAAACCATTTACAAAGAAGCAAATTTTCAAGAAAATTTTGTTTTGATTAAAAGGTATATTCCTCAAAGCCATATGCACTATCTTTTGATTCTCTCTTGAAAACACTTCTCTCTCTTTTCACCATAGTTTCGTAGGCATCCGACATATGTCGGAGGGCAAAGAAGTGTCCAACCTCCATCTGTAGCCGCAGTAGTTCCATCTGCGTCTAATCTTATTTCAAGCTTTTAGAGTTGTCGTGCGATGGAGGTAGCTTCCGAGAAAACTTGTCAACAAGCTATACAAGGATAGTAAGAACATAAGGAACACAAGCCTAAGGATGAGAAACTTGTTGAAATGTCTTAATCCACGAAGGAGGAAAAAGGTGAAAGGAAAGAAGCCAAAGTGAAAGAATAGTAAAACCCATGACAAGAGAGAGTATCTTTAGTATGGTAAGAATGGACAAGCAGTTAAGTATTATAGGACAAGGACAAGGGCAAAAGACAAGATCATCGAGAGGGCAATTGTATGCTCTCACTACTAGCGTACCTAAGAGAGGTGGTAACGTTTCTGTTAAAGGTTTAGCTTTTCTTTTCTATCATCCCACTAGAACCCTGTTTTTGTACATCGCATCCTTTTTATTCTGCTTCGATAGTTGAGTCTCTGCACCTTAATACTAGCGTATTAGAAGATCCCATTTTCGTCTCAAATCCTATTGGGGAATCAGCTCATTTATTCATGACTTGTTTGGATTTGAGAATGTCTATGCTAAGTGTTGAGTTTAGAAGTAATGTTTATGTTTTGGGCTATGTGTTGATTCTAGGGATGGAGTGGTTATCCAGTAAAAGGGTAACATTTTCGGTTTTGAATAGGGGGTAGTTAGACTCTTGACTTTCCTCGGTAATACCCTCGAAGTCTAGTGTAGCCCTTAGAGTTCTACCATACTTAGTTACCTAGAATCTCTTGTTACATTTATTGATCCGCTCGAGTAATGTTCGCCACTAAGGCGGATGGTTAATAAGAAATGGGTTAACATCTGTTTATTTCCACCTGTTTATTTTATTCGTAGAAAGTTGTCATCTGTTACATTTGGCAACATGGTTGACATCTGTTTATTTCCAAGAGATAGTTCTTCTGCATGGAATACCTGATAGTAAGTGAACGAGATCCAAGATTCACTAATGAATTTTGGAGAGCTTGCATGAAACCATGAGTACGCAGTTATGTTTGAGCCGAGTATACTAGAAGGAGAATAAGTGAAAGTGGAACGAGAGGCAGCAGTGAAATGGGTTCCAACTCATATTTTGGAAACAAGAATTAAGATGCTACGAAATTGTGAAGTTAAAGACGGTCAAAGCACAATGGAGTTAAGCTCAAGGAAATGCGACTTAGAAGATTGAAGACTAGATTCGTGCATCATATCTCTTCTTAGGAGTATATCCTTGATTCCTCTTTTCCTGTAGAACTTACTCACATGTTATCTTTTGTGTATATCCTCTCGGTCCTATCCTCAATCCAATTTCTGTTGCAAACCCCATAGGGAGTATGACTCATCTGTTAGTAACACATGTTGGGGCTTAAGGGTGTTCGTTGGGTTGACTCGACTTTTTGGGTTAGTTTTAAGAAGGGATTTCTTATGACCTAAAAGGAGTCTGTTATGCTTAGTTTCCTAGAAACATATATATATATTGGTTGGGTTGAGTAATTCTTTGGGTGTCAGTCTGATGTTGATTTCGGTCTTCGGGGCTGATGCTTAGAGAGTTCTTCTCCTAATCAATATATATATGGCATAGATTTCCAGTTTTGACATTGCCTAATGGGCACAAAGTTTTTACTTGCTTCTATCATTCGACTATACCTTTATATAGGAACAATTGGGTGTAAACATGTGTTTGAGACATGTTATGATTGATGGTTGCAAGTGGCTGCAAGTGGTTGCTAGTGGTTGCTCGTGGATGCATTTACACACATTAGGCACTAGATCGGCTCAATCACCTTTCATATTGCATATGCATGAGTGTTTATACTTGTTTATGGATGAAATTGAATGTGTTATCATGTGCATGTTGCATATGGATGGATGTTTGTGCACACATATAGTGTTTACGTGACTAGGATTATTTGCATACATGTTGGACTCATGGCACTAAACATATTTTGCATTTAGAAGATCAATCAGGCCTGATCATTTGCACTAGACAAGGAACATATACACACACTTCTTGCATATGTTCATACAGCATTAGAAATCTCTTAAGGACAATGAATGCCTGTGATTGATGATTGAGTAGATGGATGATGGATGGTAGGACACATTCTTCTTAACTTGAAGATTTCGGGGACGAAATCCTTTAAGGAGGGGAGAATGTATCACCCCGTATTTTTTTTAATATAATTAAAAATGAAATAAAATATATGAAAATATGCTTATGATGGGTAAATAATGGTGATGCATAAGAAGAATTAATTAATACATGGAAGAGAAGAAAAATTAGTACGATAACGATGTATGTAACGGAAAAGATAGTAAAATAAGGATAATCAATTTAAGAATCAGTAATTAGGTATAATGGACATCACCATTGCGTTCCTCTCGAAATTTTACATGAAATAGAGTCCGAGTTTTCGAAAATCGGAGTCCGTATGACCAAGATATGGCCACAACAAGATTCAGAAGGTTTCGGTCAGCACAGAACTGGCCAGGTCGACCTGGGTGTCGACCTGGGGGCCAAGTCGACCAGGGGATCGACCTGGGAGTCGACCTCCCCCATGGGGGTCGACTATAGTGTCGACCTCCCCCCTACAGGTCGACCTGTTTCGGGCCAGAACCCATTTTTGAGGCCCGGGACGAGTTTTGATGGTCCGGATGGGTTTTATGGTTAATCCGACGGCTGAAATGAATTGCTACACCTATAAAATAACACCTAGACCTAGCCTAACTCACACAAATTCATATGACACCAAAATGCTGCAAAAATCCCTCTTGAGCCATGGCCGACGTCTCCAAATTAAAGCTTAAGCGTCCAAACTCAAATCAAATCAAAGATCAATGCTTCTACAACAAATTCAAGGGGATAGATCAATGACACTGCAACTTTCTAAGACAAATTCACTTCTTAATTCATTAGCCGTTCTCTGTAAGTGCTAGTTATTTTCAGATCTAAATATTTAATTTTAATATGGGCATGAAATAAAGTGGAATTGGATCTAAGTATGTTTATCGATTCAGATCTATTCCTGTTGCTTTTTGAATCTTTAGTTTTGAGACTTACATCAAGTTGTAATCTTAATGCCTATCATGATGTTGTTTTCTCTCTGATCTATTTATTATGCAAATTTCTACCTTCCCCTATTTATTTTCTTTTGATGAACCTTGGTCAACTTCGGACCTTTGCCTAAAATCGCGATTCGCATACGAGATGTATATGGGGGAATAATGGGATTATTGCCTATGAGAATATGATTAATAATTGGCAACATGAAATTGGATGTTATCATTTTATTTGCAAGTTTGGGGTAGATCTGTAAATTTTGGTATAATCCTGTTATGATAAAATTTGCATAAATATTATATACATGGAATTCGACGCCAATTGGATCTATGTAATGTAACATGAAATTTGGTATATATAACATGTATGTAATTTGGCATGTAAAATAAAATTATGAGTTTTGGAGCCTATGTAAATTAAATCAAAAGATTGGGCTTATGTTAATTAGGCATGTATAGACTTGGAAATTTGAGCATGAAAGCGATTGTAAACTTTATAATTGGCATAAACATGTATTATGAAACTTGATACATGTAATTTTGGCTAGATCTTGACATATGTAAAAAGGCATGAAACTTGGTATATATGTAAACTGACTAGAATTGGGTACATATATTAGTTGGTATGTAATAGCCTTAAAAGAGGGATAAATATAAATTGAGATAAGTTGCCTTTAATGGCCTAAGATAAATTGTGGTAAAATTCGTATGATTTTGCATACCATTAATTAATGGACATAATTGAGTCAATTATGGACATCGTTAAATTAGGAATTAATTGATAATTTGAATAGGGGAAATAAATTCAAATTGGGGTAAAAGATTATAAGTGATAATCAATGCTTAGGATACGAGGTTGGACTCGTTTGTGACGTAAACCTGCCCGGAACCGCCCGGCGAATCCAGTAGTCACAAATGTCAGCCTAATGTGAGAGGTCCTAGGCCCAAATTAAAAGCGTAATAGTTGTAAAGACACGAGGTTAGACTCTTTTATGGTGTAAGACTGCCCGGACCCGCCCGACAAATCCAGCTGCCATAAATGTCAGTCTAATGTGAGAGGTCTTTATAAGGTTACGGCCTTAATGAATTAAGAAATACTTAACCAGATAAACATGTGGTGGGACATGGGGGTTAAGTGGGTGACATGTGGAAATACGAATAGTAATACTTAACCAACGTAACATGGTAATTAGACCAGTGGGTAGGGTTAAGTAAATAAGAACACTTAACCAATATGATATAAATTGGTGGGTTAAGTAATATGATTAGGTTAAATCTGGACACTTAACCAATTTAATAAGTTGACTACGGGAGTGGGTAAGGTTAAGGAAATGTTTAACCATTATAACATGATTAAACTGGACTAGAGATTGAGGTTAAGTTAATGAGAACACTTAACTAATACAATGGGTTAATTAGACAAGTGGTTGCGGTTAAGTAGTAACACTCAACCAACATAACAGGACAAGCGGGTGGGTTAAGTTAACTTGAATAAGTTGATAACACTTAACCATTATAAAATGACTAGTGGATGGGGTTAAGTTAACATGCACTTAACCAATCTGATGTGATGCGTAGTAGGGTTAAGTAACACATGGGGTTAAGTTAACAAGAAAATTCTTAACCAATGTAACCAGATAGACGAACGGGGTTAAGTTAATAAACCACACTTAACCAATCAAACATAATTAGCGAGAAAGGTTAAGTTAACTAAGATAAACTCTTAACCAAGGTAACATAACGAGTAGAAGGGTTAAGTACATATCGGGTTGGTGGGTAATATTAGTAAATATAGGCCCACATACACTTAACCATTAAATACACATGCTTGAATTAGTAGCGGGGTTAAGTACACATCAGGGTTGGTGGGTAATATCAGAGAGTATAGGCCCACAGACTTAACCATTAGAAAAACCTAGTAACGGGGACCCATTTCAGCAGTAACCCACATTAGGTATCAACGGAACCCTGAGCTAGGCAGGGTGGGGCACGATTACTGGGCTGATTATAAGAGGTCAAACTAGCAGTGGTTATTGCAGCAGTGCAGGTTCTAACGGAGTGCGGGCGTGCACACACTTCGGCGCAGAAAATTTAGCCACTGGGCATCAGTATGTATAAAGCTGTGCATCTTGATTGTGTCAGGGTTGCCACTATGGGACTTGATACACCCCATGTTGGGACCAGCACAGGTATCTAAAAGTAGGGGGCCGCGTGACACAAACGAGAACTAGGTCAAGTAGGGAGCCGATCGATAAGGTAGTAAGGGTGCATCGAATATATACATGGCCATTGGGGTGATCGAGGTGGAATCCTCAAAATCGATGTACACCTGAAGGCTACCATAATTGCGGGGATTGGGATCGCGTTGTAATTATTATATAACACGGGCTACTAGTTGGGACACTAGTAGGGGGTACGGATCCTTGTTACACAGGACACTAGTAGGGATACTAGTAGGAGTACAGATCATTCCATGTATGACACTTATGAGGATGCTAGTTAGGTGGTGCAGAGCAAATAGATATCGTTTTAATGGTAAAGCTTAGAAACCTTGCGATGTTACTCTTGATAGAAACCATGCGGTGGGATACTTGATAGGAATTATGGGATGTTATACTTGTTTCATCGTGCCCGAAGTTTATCTTGTTATCATAGTTTATCTTGTTATCTTAGTTTATCTTGCCTACCTTGTCATCATGCTTATGTTTACTTTCAGTTTATTCATGCCATGTTATCTTTACTCATTTTTATGCTGAAAGTCACTAGGACTTACTCAGTCTTTATGACTGACCCATTTTGTTTCGTCTCTTTTTCTTCCGTTCCCTCCCCCCCCCCCCCAGGTTCACAGGGTGGGAATACAGCTTAGTTCGGATCTTACCAAGCTCCATGGCTCTTTCATGTATGGTGATACCAAATGTAACACCACACATCTGTTAAGGTCACTCAAAAGGGAATGCCTTAACTTCAATGGAGTATTATGGGTACTGGAACAGAAATATTACAAGACAGACATATATAAAACAGCGGAAAATAAAGTGGAAGTACTTCAAATTATTTATTAAATATAAATGTTTACAAGAAAAGCCTATGTTTACAAGAAAAGCCATCAACTTTGATGTGTACTTAATCCCACTACTGATGTGTATTTAATGGTTAAGTCTGTGGGCCTATGTTCTCTGATATTACCCACCAACCCAATATGTACTTAACTCAGCTACTGATTCAAGCATGTGTATTTAATGGTTAAGTGTTGTCAACTTATTCAAGTTAACTTAGCCCACCCGCTTGTCCTGTTATGTTGGTTAAGTGTTACTACTTAACCGCAACCACTTTTCTAATTAACCCATTGTATTTGTTAAGTGTTCTCATTAACTTAACCTCACTCTCTAGTCCAGTTTAATCATGTTATAATGGTTAAACATTTGCTTAACCTTACCCACTCCCGTAGTCCACTTATAAAATTGGTTAAGTGTCCAGATTAACCTAATCATATTACTTAACCCACCCATTTATATCATATTGGTTAAGTGTTCTTATTTACTTAACCCTGCCCACTGGTCTAATTACCATGTTATGTTGGTTAAGTATTACTATTCGTATTTCCACATGTCACCCACATGTCACCCACTTAACCCCCATGTCCCACTACATGTTTATCTGGTTATGTATTTCTTAATTCATTAAGGTCGTAACCTTATAAAGACCTCTCACATTAGACTGACATGTATGGCAACAGGATTTGCCGGGCGGGTCCGGGCAGTCTTACACCATGAAAGAGTCTAACCTCATGTCTTTACAACTGTTAAGCTTTTAATTTGGGCCTAGGACCTCTCACATTGGGCTGACATTTGTGACTACTGGATTCGCCGGGCAGTTCCGGGCAGGTTTACGTCACAAACGAGTCCAACCTCGTGTCCTAAGCATTGATTATCACTTATAATCTTTTACCCCAATTTGAATTTATTTCCCCTATTCAAATTATCAATTAATTCCTAATTTAACGATGTCCATAATTGACTCAATTATGTCCATCAATTAATGATATGCAAAATCATACCAATTTTACCACAATTTATCTTAGGCCATTAAAGGCAACTTATCTCAATTTATATTTATCCCTCTTTTAAGGCTATTACATACCAACTAATATATATACCCAATTCTAGTCAGTTTACATATATACCAAGTTTCATGCTTTTTTTTCATATGTCAAGATCTAGCCAAAATTACATGTATCAAGTTTTATACCCAAAAGACCCAAATCCGATGATTCATGATGTAGTTATCCCAAACTATAATCTTTTTATTTCGATACACGCCAGTTGCTCAAGTTCATAATACATGTTTATGCCAATTATAAAGTTTACAATCGCTTTCATGCTCAAATTTCCAACTCTACACATGCCTAATTAACATAAGCCCAATCTTTTAATTTAATTTACATAGATCCAATTGATGTCGAATTCCATGTATGTAATATTTATGCAAATTTTATCATTACAAGATTATACCAAACTTTACAGATCTACCCCAAACTTGCAAATTAAATGATAATATCCAATTTCATGTTGCCAATTATTAATCATACCCATATAGGCAATAATCCCATATTTCCCCCGTATACATCTCGTATGTGAATTGCGATTTTAGGCCAAGGTCCGAAGTTGACCAAGGTTCATCAAAAGAAAATAAATAGGGGGAGGTAGAAATTTGCATAATAAATAGATCAGAGATAAAACAACATCATGATAACAATAAAGATTACAACTTGATGATAACATCATTACGAATCAAGGAAACTGCTGAATAAATCACAAACTTGTCATGAGAATAAAGGTAGACAAGCCTCAACACTAAAGATTCAAAAAGCAATAGGAATAGATCTGAATCGATAAACATACTTAGATTCAATTCCACTTCATTTCATGCCCATATTAAAATTAAATATTTAGATCTGAAAATAACTAGCACTTACAAAGAACGGCTAATGAATTAAGAAGTGAATTTGTCTTAGAATGTTGCAGTGTCATTGATCTATCCCCTTGAATTTGTTGTAGAAGCATTGATCTTTGATTTGATTTGAGTTTGGACGCTTAAGCTTTAATTTGGAGATGGCGGCCATGGCTCAAGAGAGATTTTAGCAGCATAACGGTGTAAGAATGATTTTTGTGAGTTAGGCTAGGTCTAGGTGTTATTTTATAGGTGTAGGAAACTCATTTAGGCCATTAGATCAACCCTAGAGTCAATCGGGACCATAAAACTCATCCCGCGCCTCAAAAATGGGTTCTGGGCCACCCCAAGCCGACCAGGTCGACCTGTACAGAGGGGGGGTCGACACTACAGTCGACCTAGGGGGGGTCAGCTCGACTATAGTGTCGACACTATGGCCGACCTGGGTCAGTCTGCCAGAAAGTCTGCTGAAATCTTGTTTTGGCCATATCTTGGTCATACGGACTCCAATTTTCGAAAACTCGGACTCTATTTCATGTAAAATTTCGAGAGGAACGCAACGGTGATGTCCATTTTACCTAATTCCAGATTCCTAAATTAATTATCCTTATTTTACTATCTTTTCCGTTACACACATCGTTATCGAACTAATTTTTCTTCTCTTCCATGTATTAATTAATTCTCCTTATGCATCATAATTATTTACCTATCATAAGCATATTTTCATATATTTTATTTCATTTTTAATTATATTAAAAAAATATGGGGTGTTACAGGTACGAGATGCATAGAAGTTTGTTCCTCGATAACGGAAAGTTGGATGTCAAAATACATCAAACCATATGGCTAGTATAGTTCAGTTGCGACTCCTTTTGCTCAACATACTTTTAATAATATATTAGACAAACCGGAAATGCCCAAGTTTAATAGCCTCTCTCCAGAATTCTACAAGCTCCTAAAGTAAATCTGAAACACCCCACACACCCCTTATTGTTCCCCAACGTAGGGTCTCGCTAAGAAACATGAAGTGTTATAGGTATAAAGAAGCAAATCACAGAGGCTAAGATTCAAAAGACATAAAACACAAACAGCAGAAAAAAATATTTTAAAGCAAGATTTCATACTTTACATAAATAAGTTACAATACAAAACATATGTCTTTTATAATCTTAGCTTAAATCAGAATATACAAATAAAATTCCCTCTCAAGTACAAAATCAGGTCAATAACAAATAAACTATCATAAAAGAAATTAGATTGATTAAAAAGAAAGAATTTGAGATCTTGGACACTAATCCCTCCCAAGCTGCTGGAACCATTCGTCCTCTGCCCTGTGAGCCTAATGCGAAAAGAAAAAGGGTAGAAAGAATAGTGGGTCAGACATAAAGCCAAGTGAGTTGTATAATTACTATCACGATTGATAAATAAAGGAAATAAACAAGATAATAGTTTTAGAGTCAGATAGGTTAAGTGTATGTGCATAACTAATAGGTGAACATATAGGAATGATGCACAAAGGTTAAAGGTTTGGTCGATTGATATCTCATCTGATTACTCATATTATTGCACTAATCATTTGATTGTTTGCACTTTTACAATTACAGAGCATTGTAAATATAATCAGGATAATTTTTCTAATACTACCCATAGATCAGCTGCCAATTAACCATGCATCGATTACCTATGCCTGTTGTGGATCTCGGAGTTACCAGGTCCGACCCATCAACAAAAAGAAATAACATTACTGTAGGCGTTATTGTGCCTTATCTTCCTTAATCGATTCAATGCACGCACATTGTACCATTGAAATGCACCGCACCCACCTTCATTTGGACCATCTTACTACCTTGCTCAACATAAACACGCCCTAGCCTCCTCCCTTGTGTGAGAATGCCTATGGTAAAGGGAATGTTGCTTGGCATGGATCCCAAACAAATAAATGTTACTTGGCTCAAATCCCCTTTAATTATGACCCTCATAGATTTACCATAGGACCATAGCCATATAATAATCATATAATACCTATTTATGATGCCACCATAGAAACATAGAGTAACCATATAATGCCTATTTACGAGGCCACCATAGAACCGTAGAATGCCTATTTACGAGGCCATCATAGAACCATAGAATTAAGCTTATAAATTTAACGTCATTTTAAGTTTAGTTTTATATTAAGCCTATCTGTTCGTTTATAACATCATGTTATATGTGCATCTAAACCACATTTGTTTATTATGATTTTTTGTCTGTACAATATATCATTGTTTATGTAAACATATTTTAGTCTCTTTTTCTATCATAACATATGCAGTAGCTTTTTGGTAAATCTTATCAAGTTTGCCAATTTTCAGTCCAAATTCCCGTTTGTTACAATTTTAGTATTACATGTAAATTTAGCTCTAAATGCACAAATCCTCTTTTTCATAATTAAAATTGAATCATATTTTCCAATACCACAAAATTAAAAGGATTATAATCAATAGCATAAAATTAGGCGCATAAATCAGTCGCCTGAATCAGTCCCATACGTATGCCAATATTATAGATCTAAGCATGTTTTCGGTATAACAAAAAATTAACAAAAATTTTTAAAGTCAGACGTAAAAAGGAGGATAGAAAACTAAGAATATATCTTACAGTATTTTAAATATTAACAAAATAAAAACTAGAAGAAAAAATAGAAAAACTGTACAAATAACTCACAGAAAGAAATTTGTAGAAAATGAACAAAAACTATAAATAAAAACTACAGCTATTATAATACTTATTCACTTAAACATATCAAAAACCTAAATAATTGCAAAAACTCATCGCGGTCACAACGTTCCTATGTGGCCTTTGTAGATCCCATCTCCAAAAAAGGCGTTTATATATATATATATATATATATATATATATATCACCTAAAATTTAAATTCACGTTAGGCCTATCCTAAAAATAAAAGACTAGATTCGGCGAAGAACAGATTGTGTTGTGAAGAATGAGGGTGGTACGGAGGTCTATTTTTAGGCTAGGCTAGGGATCTTAGATCGTTGGATTTATCAGATTAAATCTAGGCAAGCCACGTGATTAGACCAATAAAAACTCACCACATCCGCAAAATTTTCAATTTTAGCCGATAGGAAAAGGCCACATTAGTCCCCATTGGTAAAGTACTAATTTCGGCAAATTTCCAAGTCATTTCCCATCAAAAGTTGTTTTGCGGGTCAACCTAACCAAGGCCCCCGTTGACCATAGGGTCGGCTGGCTCTGGGTTGGGTCGACCAGAGATATATACTTATATGTGTGTGTGTCATTTTCAAAAAATATATATATTATATTATGTATATGTGTGTGTATATATGTATATTCTGCTTTTAGTATTGCGATATTTCTGTCATACGGACTCAGATTTTGATAACTTATACATGAAAATGACCCAAAAAATCGTAACAGATGTGATGGACATTTGCAAAAATTTTCTTTTTAGCTTTTTTCTTTTATTAATTTCCAGATTAACTTGTCTCTTTTATAGCTTTTTCATATTAGCTCTGATTTTCACATACTTTATATGTTAATTGATCCGAAAATTTCCACAGACATAATGGTGCAACTTACATAGCTAAATTCTAATAATTTCACCCACTTATTTTTTTACTAATTAATTCGTTAATTAATTTGTAATAACCCTTCCAGAGTGGGCCTAAATTCCGATCAAAAAAAGGCCTATTGGAACTTAGAACCATTCTAAACGGATCGCTGGTTCCTATAAGGAATACTAAAAATAGATATCATAAAGCAATCTAAAAAAAATCAGAATCTCACATGGTGGGAGGGATAAAGTATAATATCTCAAAAGTAGTTGTATCACAAATAAAACCATAATATCAAATACAACATGTCTGAGTAGATAACAGGTATATCAATAATTATCCCATGTACATAATGATAGCAACAATAATAATAGTTCTACTGCCTTAACTAACTATGCCTCCATAACAGGGATCTACCTCCAAGCAATCACGAATCATCATAGATCCAGGGTCCTCACCTACTAACCTGTTTATGTTAAGATGAGGGAGGTCAGAACATAAAGTTCTGGTGAATGAAAAACAGATAAGTTTATGAATGACTATTTAATTTCCTATATTTGGCAGTGTAAATCCTTCATGTTAGTCTACACAAACGTGCATACACAACTAAACATACATGGAAGATATCCTTACAGTCACTTAAGGCTTATATGTAAAAGGGCGGACCTCCTTACAGTCACTTAATACCCACAGACTAGTCCCAAGGACAGACAGACTTAAAGTCACATAATACCCCCACGAGGTGGGCTATGATCTCGTCTCTAACGTCAACGTCACAAAATATATGATCTCCTTGTAGGTTGCAAAATAGCAACGACCACTTACTTCCAGGTTTAGGTAGGAACACAACTTCATTTAAGACCCTCCTGGAGGACCATCTTGTTACTATCTAGTTTTTCCTACGAGTGAACTCCTAGCCACTTAATACTTCCCTAGACAGTGGTTCCTTTAGGCCTTTTAAATATATATACCATCCCTAGGTCATCCCTCGCTAAGACCCTAGATAAGAAGTGGGCATTACCTCGAGAACTACCCTACTCATATGTTATCATCCATAAAGACCATTTAATACCTTATTGGGAGACAGGCGGACCCAATAACCACTTAAAACCTGAAGGGCAGGTCCCATGACTTGGGTTTAGAACTAAGGAGTGAACCTTCGGAACGAACCTAATCCTAACCACTTAATACCCAACAAGAAGCAGGTCAGGCACTTAATACTTTCCTAAGGCAGACCTACTTCACACACATACACACACACGCACGCACACTAGACATCTCACGTTAAGCCGACCACTTGTATAAGCTGCATTAGCCGAGCGGTTCCGGGTAGGCTTCTACTCCAAGTTGGATCTAACCTCGCATCATAGTGTAATAATTATGATGGCCCATGAAACCTAAACCCTTCACATTAACCAGTTTTACTTGTAGATGCTGGATATGTGGTCGGTTCTAGGCAGGCATCTATTACAAGTAATAGTTAACCTCGTGTTTACGTGTCAATAATTATAATTAAAGCCATTAACTCATAGACATGCATACAAATTCTTATGGGGACATTCAAATTCTATTTCCTATTTTAGACCTGTTTAATACGCACTTAATACACATTAATATTATGTTTAATTACTCTATAAATAAATAAATAGGAAGAATTATGCAAATGAGAATAACGACCTAATTACATTTGGAATGTCAATCCTAACCATCACAATCAAATTATGCAAGTAAATTTTCCTATCAATTAACATGGTCCAACATGTATATTCACAATTAATCATAAAAAGGAAAATAACAACACATATGAATTAAACTTGCAACCTAGGATTGAATAATTATTTAAATAATAGAATTATAGAAAAGATGCAATAAATCTAATTCAATATGAAAATCCTTTGTTTTAGTGTTGCTTCACTTTTATATTTATATTACATACAAAAACTTAAGATAATACATTCAAACCAATCTATTTAAAATAAACGTTTAAATCTGTTAATTTTACAATATACAAATCTCAAATTTTTAGCACACAAACATATATGAACATAAAATAAGAATTAAGTGAATCAAAACCAAAAGCAAAGAATTTCACAACATCCTAAGCCTGAATTTCCATGATCTGAACAATACGAACCCAAATACAACACTTTTGATAGACCATTTCAGCGATGAATAAAATGTAGGATTTGAAGGGTTTTTAGCATTTTATTATCGTTTAATCCAAATCACATATAGGCATAATATTCCAAATCTAAACTACAAAAGATAAGAAGTAGAAACATTTAGGGTTTCCACTCACAGTGATTTAGGAATGATAAATAACAAGATAGATGTAGAATCAAATATGGATCTAGCCTTCGCAATCATGCTGCATTCCTTCAAGTAATATATATATGTATATATATATATATATATATATATATAAGAATCAAGTGAATCAGAATCTTATACATATACAAACTAAATTCCATAATTCTTAAATCTATATAAATATTAAAATGGAGAGAATAAAATTGAGGTTAGAGAAATCCATCCTTATCTCTGGAATTAGCAATGGTAGAAGGAAAATATGGAGGCGTAGAGAGAAATAAAAATAGGGTTTGAAGTGAGGTTTGGGAATTATATTTATAGTTGCAAGTGTAAGTATGGACCATCGGATTATTTAGATTTAATTTGGATGGTCCAACTGATGCAAATTATAAAAATCTATGTAACAAAAATACACCCACCACTCCACCCAGAAGGAGGACGGTCGACCTCCTCTATAGGAAGGCAGTCGACCCCCTCTATAGAAAGGCAGTCGACCCCCAGGTCGACCTCCTCCTATAGGGGCGGTCGACCTTCTTCTAGGGTCAATCCAGGAGATTTAATTCTCCTGTAATGTTTGTTTCTTATTAATTTTGAATTGATTGCTTTGATTTATTACCTTATACTGGTTATCTTTATCCTCCATTTGCATGTGAATATATGCATACAATTTCAAATTCACTTGGAATATTCTTTTTATATCAATCTATAATTAAATATACTCTTGATTTATATATAATATATTTTTAATTTTAGAACCTTGTGTGTTAATACTTATTCACAACTTGTTTTATTAATATCTTTTGCATACGAACTCCATTTTCAGTAAATAAAATATGAAAACGAATCAGAATCTTGCCACGAAGGCAATAACAATACTCTCATAGCCCAATTCCCAATTATATAAAATTCCGTTTTTTGATTTGGTAACTTATTATTCATTATTATTATTTATTTTAAATTAAATCATGTTATATATATTTTAATTTTATTTTACGAGGTGTGCATATACTTGTTGTAATTGGTAGAAATGGATAATATGCGTAAACCTATATATGTTGTAATTTAGGGAAACATAGTTGATGAATAATATGCATATGAATTGGACATGTTAAATTTGGCTTAAAACTGACATTAAATAAATGACATGTTAAAAATAGGGTAAGTACCAGATGTAGATTAATAACTTGAAATAATAAGGGAATTGTATACATCTGGGTAGGTGTTTCGGGAAAGGGTTGTAAACACATAATGACATGTAATATTACAACCACACTTATTAGTAAACCTGCTAGGTTAAACATGATTATTAATAAGCTAAGACGTCCCTCATTCTGTTGTTGTATCGGGTTTTGGGGGCCTTTAAATCCTAGTTTTGGGGGTACAAGCTTAGGGGGTTTGGTTTGTGTTAATCTGCTATTTGGAACAAATATCAGTCAGTATCCCTGTTGGTATCTTATTAGAAGGGGCCTCACACTAGGTAAGGGCTAGGGCACACTTTACTGAACTAGATAGTAAGAGGTTCGCATGGGGGTGGGTACTGGATCGTTCCAGCAGAGTCATGAGTGTGCATGGGTCCGAATAGGGAAGATCATTGTAACACTAATAAATAGGTTTGTGTTATATAATTTCTGGGTTAGGGAGTGATACACCCTACTGCCGGGGCTGACACAGGGTATTTACATAGTAGGGACCCGATCACATGGGTAGTAATTAGGGAACACCTAATCCTGCTATTGTGTAATTAGGTTAATACCTAATATGGTTATGTAATTAGGGTACGCCTAATCCTACTATTTATTTCTACTATTAATCCTGTTGATATGTAATCATGTTGAATTTGTTATACTAGTATTGGTATATACATACCTGTTTTAGGATATAAATGTGAAGCATTACTCGATCATTAGTTTATTCCCGTTATTCTTGTCCATCATGCTATTCTATTTAGTTTAGTATACCTTCTATTGCACTGTACCTTTCTCATCCAGTCTTATTTTTCTGTCTTGGTATTTCTATTTTATGCATATTTGTAAATCACTGGAACTCGTTAGACTTTATGTCTAACCCTTTTTCTTTCGCCTCTTTCTTCCTTTCCCCCTCAGGTCCTCAGAGTGGAAGCACTCAACAATGAATAGGATTTCTCTTACAACTTGGACTTGGATTTCTTGAGATGTACCATTTCGATTTGCTCTATACTTTAGTATGGCTTATGGCGAGGGATATGATTTAAGGTACTCTGATATTTTGTTTTATGAGACAGTTCTGATGTAACTGGTTTTGTTGTAACTTGTTTTGTGAGACTATCCTTTATTTTGAATAATGAAATTTAAAAATTTTTCGATGCTATTTTATATTTGCCTTGCAAATTTTCTATAGTGGTTACCTACTGTGCTTCACAGAAGTTAATGAATTCTCTTATAAGTGACATTAACGGACATGGGGTGTCACATTAACTATTAATATAAAGGAATCCACACTGCTCATTTAGACAATTCTAAATCTGAATTTTCTTATAAACATTTTATGATTATACAGCCAAACAAAGGAAAACAAATATGGCTACAAGGATCAACTTAAACTAAAAAAAACTACCAAGATTATAAAGTCAAATCACATTCAAGAAAGAAACAAGAATAAGAGAAAACTGGTGAGAGGTGTGAATCAGTAAGTGCCTTTAATTATAGAGTACTTAAAAGAACAATGCTTGCTAGTTGGCCAAGAAGATTCCCTGCTAGTGAAAATCCCATAATGGCAAAGGATAAACTGAGTGGGATATATAGTGCATTTAGTTCAGAACTAGAAATGCAATTCAGCAATAGTAAACAGAAAGAAGGTTAAATAAAGCTTAAATGAGCAGGTTCCTTGGAAAGGCCCAGACGAAGCATGTTCCACTGGTATGAAAGTTTCTAAGTATTGCAGCGCTACACATAAACAAAAGGGTTAAAAATTACAAAATTGCACAAGAGATGAGATATCAAATCAATGACCAATGGGATATTATGTATAAAAAAAATAGAGACGGAAACATGAAGGAATAACCATTCACATATGTTGGATCTAGAATAACCCTAGAGGGGGGTGAATAGGGTTTATCGGATTTTAGATGGATATTAAAAAATAATCACAACACAGATAATAACAGAGTATGTAAATGCAGAAAGTAAATAACACACAGAGATACCCAGCTTCGGCAGACTCTGCCTACTGCTGCATTCACTAAGGTTTCTACTAGGTAATAGAACATATCCCACTTACAAGACCATGTAAACTCGCGAACCCCTGGCTCCTATTCTAATCCTACACTCAAAACCCTAGACTGGTCTATATCCCCAAGATCAGAT
Source organism: Allium sativum (assembly GCA_030737875.1). Lineage (NCBI taxonomy): Eukaryota > Viridiplantae > Streptophyta > Magnoliopsida > Asparagales > Amaryllidaceae > Allium > Allium sativum. Next base: position 55,991 of record JASFAX010000454.1, read on the forward strand.
TGTACACTAGCTACAAACCCGTAGCTAGTAACTCTAGTTTTACAGACTCTAGTAAATTACCAGTTAAAACCTTAACTGGATTCCCTAGTTTTTACAAACACTAGAAAAACTGAGCGACAATTTTCAAAACAAAATAAGACAACACACTAAAAATTAACTAATAAAACCCTAGCCCTTTTGATTTATTAAGAATAGGCTTAGCCTAAGTCAAAATTGCTGACCCAAAAGTTTTGACCCGATCACTTTCTTTTTGGAAAAATAAAAATGGAGGCCTCGAAGAATTAGGGTTTTATTAATCTTCCACAAATTGACTCCGACTTCAAATTGAATTGCTATGGAAAATCTCTATAGCTCCAATTCCCGTTGATGTTCTTGATCGATTGTTGATGCTCCTTGCTTCACTGATTTGGGGTTTCTCCGGCAATCGAAAACTATGAGTTAATTTGATATGAATTGGTTTATGCTCTTTGAAATTTTGGCTTGTGCTTTCAATACGAATGCCAATGATGTAATGGGTGTTTAAATAGGGTTACAAAATCCCCAATTTCTCTGATTTCAAAATAATTGACTTGCACTGATTTGTTGCTTGAATCCATACTCGATTTTGAACCTTCAATGAACCCGGTTGATTTATTATCTTTAATTCCATCTATGAGTTTGAAAACATGCCATAAATTCTGAAATTTGCGGCTTTGATATTGCTTGATGAATTGTTGCAAAGTTGCATAGAATTTTAACTTGATTTCTTCGGCATTTAAAATGAGTAAATCTGGAATAAACTCGAATTAAATGTTGTGTCCCTCCTTGCAACACCCCTCTTGAAAAGCTAAAACAAAGATCTTTTAGCACAGTGGTTAGTGCGTGGTGTTGCTTTCCGGGAGGTTGGGGGTTCGATACCCACGGTTGTCACACTCTTGATGAATTTTGGCAATATGAATTGATATTTTTCCCTCTGCAAAATTAGACACTGGAAAAAAATTGCTCATATTTGGAAATTCGAATTTAAACATAGCTTACTGATTTTTTGGAATCTTGATTGAACAACTCTGATTGATAACGTGTCATACCTGGAATTAAGTTAAACACGTTCCATATATGTACTCTGATTTTCTAGAAAAATGCTTTGCTCAAAAAACCGATTTCATGCCAAAAATTATTTGCTTGATTGAAAATTTTGTGAATCTTGCTCGACTATGTCATTTTTGGAATCTCTTATTAAAACATGTTTCCACGGCCCTATGACTGTAATCAAAACTCTTGAATAGTTGCCATAAATCAGTGAATGAATTCTGGAAAGACTGTAAACAATTAAAATTGCTTTCTTGTCAAAAATAGAGTTGTTCAAAATAGGAAAAAAAATTTGTTTCATGCCACATATGTTCTTGCTGAATAAAAGTCTGTGAATTTCTGGAATGAATTTCTTGCTCATTAACCTTTTGCCAAGTGAATGTAAACCTGTCCAATATTGAACTGTTGCCAAAAAAAATACTTTCCATTCACTTTAGTTTTCTTGTATCAAGTTCAATTTGTAACTGCCATGTTGTTGTTTGTGTATATTTTTGTCATGTCCATCCAGTACACTTGAAATGCTTTCTCCCTATTTGCATAAATATTGTTCATGCTGCTCCATACTGCTATGCTTTTGATCTTGTAAAAGTTTGCACCTTTGTACTTGATATTGTTGTGTGACTTGGTGCTAGTTTCACCACTGTCTTGACCACTATGGTTGCACCACTTTCCCTTTTTCCACTGCTGTTGTGTTAAACCATTTATATGTATATGTTGCTCCATGTTTGTAAATGTTTCTCATTGATGTTGCACTGTCCATATGCACATGTGTGTGTGGATCGACCATGAACATCGATCACATCCAGTCTTGGCACACTTGCTTTGTGAATGTTCTACCATGCTTCCTTGTCATCTTAACCCTGACTTGATGCTCATACAAGTCTGTTTGTGACAGTTTGGCATTTCACCATGGTGTCTCATGTATTCATTTTCAATTGCACTGGGTCGAGTTGGTCCACGTGGATGCTCCTCGATCGCACTTTGATTGATGAGGCAATGCATGCGTGTATATTTATACACGTGTGTATATGCAGCCACTCAGAATAGTTTTCCTGTCCCTGCACGATATTATGTGTATATACATACTATCTACCTTGTGGTATTTATAGTGTATCGCTGTGAATATCATAAGCTGTCTAGACACAGATGGATGGATATAAAATCAGATCAAGTCATGAAAAATGATGAGAAACACACCGAAATTCTGAGGCAAATAAAATTATAAAAATAAATTTATATTTGCATGTATTCAGTTTTTATTTCTTTGCAGTGTACTGTGTGTGTTTCTGTTTCATGTGACAGGTAAGCAGATGGTGACTGGACTGACTGTGAGGCTTTGAAGACAGAAGATAGAAGATGAAGCAGATCACTGAAGACAAGTAAATAATTGTCAATGTATGAGTTGGTGAAAGTGTCTGTATATGAGAGAACTGTGTTTGTACAACAGAAAGAGTATGAAACTATATATGAGCGACTGAGTGAGGTGCATTGTATGAAAATAAATGTATATCAGTGAAATTGTACAAATAGTGGAGTTATAAATTTGTACTATTTGATTATTGAAATAAAATATTCTATTTAAATAAAATACTATGTGAATATTTGAATTTATGTACGGTCGTATTCTATTTAAATATAAATATTATATTCATGTCTGTGATGTATATATGAAACAGTACAATAACAAACACATTTATAATAATATATATTTGGTTGTTATCATCAAACAAAAATCATATAATTATGTATACAACAACATAATATACTACAATCTCCTCCTTTTGATGATGACAAACAAATATTAAGATTTTGAAAATAATAAATGTGTTTGACAGTGAAGAACTAAAATCCCCCTATTTGAATGCCCCCCTTACAACAGAAACTCCCCCTATAACTGTGCATTGAAAATTGAATGAAATTTTCAATATTAAAATATTTATAAAATATTCACTTATAAATCAAAATCTCAACCCATCCTCCCCCTTTCTTTATCATCAAAAGGACGCATAAATTTAAAATATAGAAGAAAAATGACTAAAAATATAATATCAACTTAAGAGGAAGAACATAAATCTCAATCGATCAAACAAAAATCATAATATTCTAAGAACTAGTGGCATATTTCACATTGTATAATGATGGATTTACAATGAAATTTATAAAAATGGAAAGAGTTTTTAAATGATTTTCAATTACTTTCAAAAGAATTTAAAAATTGAAGCACAAAACAGTGATAGATTTGGACTATAATTATAAATTCAATTTAAGTGACGCAATCACATAATCTTAAATCCCAATAGTTATCAATCAACAAATTATAATATATCATAAGATATTAACACATTTCACACATTAGAAAATGGATTGATAATCTGGTTTTTTTACAGACCAAGGAGAATTTCACGTAAAAATTATTTATAGCCAATTATTCCTTTTTCTTTTTATTTAAGAGCACACTAACCACGCATAACCAGATCCTGGATTTTTAAACGAGGTCAGTTGCAGCTTAAATATAAGTAATCTCATAACCATGCATCTCCAGAGCTTGGATTGTTAAATAAGGTTAGAGAAACACTTATGAATATTATATTATTATAAATTTCTGTTTCAAAAATGAAAAAAAAACTCCTCAGTGTATAAAACCAATATGGATGACAAAAATGTGATAGGTACAGAAATGGTTTGTGAAATAAATTTCTAAATTAATCATATTATGAAATATGCTCAAATGTACCGGGATTCTTGAAAATTTTCAATTATCGCTAATTTTGAAAAAACAAAATCACAATTCCATCACAAATATTTCCATTATTTATTCAAGATGGTTTAAAAAATATTAAACTCTCCACATTGATATAAAATCATGATGGATGACTAAATGATGGTAGATAAAGGGGATGTTCCTAAAATATTCACCAATTCAAAGATAAATATTGTTCAATCATCATGAAAATTAAATAAAATCTCCTCTTGTTGTGAAATATATTGTTGTCATAACTCATCACGATTTCAAAATCTAATAATAATTTTGATGAAAAATACAGTTCAATTGGGTTATTGATTTCAATTTCTAAATGAATAATCAATAAATAATTTTAGAATTGAAAATCAATTACAAGAGGAATATATATATATATATATATATATATATATATATACAGCGAGGAAAAAATCAGCACTTCTAAATTCATACCACTTAATGTCTCTATTAATGAGGATTTTAACATGACACTGGAGACGAACAAGGATCTCTCAGACAACAATATTCAATCATTAAGTTAATCAAGCAACTCATGCACACAAATTCCATTTACCAGAGCATGGTAAACATTTGATACTAAATCAAACAGTCATCAAAAAAATATTTACAAACCAATATCAGAGTAGCACAAAAATCAGTTTCAAAACAGATTTGTCAAAATGATGGTCACAAAAGTTGATTCATGATCCAAGATTAAAAATACCATTTATTTGAAATCATTTGAAGGAATACGAAAATCTCAAGTTTTAATGAATCAATCACACTAGATTATAAACTTCAGATCCAAGATATGTGTGAGATTCAACAAATCAATAATTTCAAATGATATTAAACAAACAAATATTCAAGTCAAATGATCATGAAATAGCAGAGAGTTTTGAGACCAGATTATTTACATCAGACATGAGAAATAATTCATGATCCAAAATTAAGAAATAATTTATTTGAAATCACTTGAATGAATGTAAATTTTGAGGTACACTGAATCAATCACACAAGATTTATAATTTCAGGTCTAAGAGGTGTGTGAGGTTCAAACTATCTAGAATTTTAGATGATTTCAAATAAACAAATTCCAAATAAAATGATCATGAATAAAGATGAATTTCATGATGTAAACAACGATTCAAGCCAAATGTTACGGAGTTTAGAAATATTCAAGCCAACCCAAAAACCAATGAAATTATCACAACTAAAAAATACTAATGTGTTGTAATGAGTATAATATTTCAAGTGTTTCCAAAATGTATTGGAAGAAATTCAAAACAGCAGAGATGTGTGAAATTTCATTAATTTATCAGATCTTCAAAAAAAATAGAATTCAAAATTAACTGTGTTCAAGTTATAACAAGAATGCTTCAACACAGTTAGGAATTCAGAAAAGAATCAAACTTCAAAACAATTGCAGAAAATTACAAGTTTAAATTCAAAATCTGGAAATCATTAGAACATCAGAATTTTATACAGATGAAGCGACTTTCTAGAAGATCACGAATTCTGCAGTTTGAAGTTAATAAGATAGCCCAGAATAAAAGAAAATAATATGGCAGTGTCAAATCAAAACAGAAAAATCAAATCAAATAAACATAAGAGGTAGAAGGAGGAATAAACACAAAAGATAAAAACAGAGAATATTAACACAGATGAGTTTAGATATCATACCAGATTTTAGTTTAATCAAATGAATCTCTAACTCAATATACTTGGCTAAGGAACAGTGAATGATACAGAATTATAGACCAGCTTGAAATCAAATCTCTTTTTAGCAAAGTAGTTCCTTAGCCTCCTCCGGTACCTAACAGTTTATAGAATCGCATGGTCTAACAAAATTTGTAAAACCACTCACAGTTTTAATCACATATTTTTGTACCCAGACTTGTTTATACAACAACCCATCTGAATTTACCTTTGTACCCTTAGGAACCCAAATCTGTTTGAATTTAGTCAAAATTGTTTTATTTTCTTTTGGGGTCCAGGATTGTTTAAATGGATCGTTATACAACAACTTCACATCTCGGTTGTGATTTGAAAATCTTTTGGAATTTTCAGAGTTCAAATTTTTAGAAAGACCCTTTTTGAAGCAATTCAAAGGATTTTTAAAACCACAAGAATTCAATTTTTCAAAACCATTTGTTTTTCCAAATCCAAGACTATTTTTATTTCCTAGAGAAAGTTGATTTTTCACCAACATATTCAAAGATTTTTCTCTTGTTGAAAAACGTTTTAAACTCAATTCAAGATCATTGATTTTGGATTTAAGATCAGAATTTTCTTCCATCAGATTTAAACAACGGTTAATGTTGATCTTTCTCCTTCCGGTATCTTTTTGTTTCAAAACCAATTTTCGTTTTCAAGCAATTTGATTCTGGTTTTGGATTCAAAATTCTCAGATTCAAATTGATGTTTTTCAAAAATCTTGAATTGTTCAATTTCTTTTTCAAGTTCAATCAAGACTAATTAAATTTCTGTAAATTTTGATTTTCAAAAATTTTATGTTTGGAATTAAGATTATCCAACTCCTTTTGCAAAGCATCG
>JASFAX010004451.1:0-39332 GCA_030737875.1 Allium sativum
ACATGACTAATCTCAACGGATGAGTACTGTCAACACATGAACCTTTATTTTATATTGATAAAGATGTACATTTCATTATTAAAATATTTCGTTCAACACATGACTAATCTCAACGTATTAGTACTGTCAACACATGAACCTTTATTTTATAATATTCTTTATTTTTCCGATTGGAATGAGGCCCGATCAATTACCATATAAAGTTAATTATATGGATTCCATACAACAAATGTATATAATAGGAACGATAAATAATCAACCATCATCCAAAGTGCACTACACTGTATAGGCATCAAATATAGATATCTAACGCTTATAACAGCCTGTCGATCCATCGACCGACATATTTAATCAATCAGGATGAGTGAACTTCAAATTTCATCCCAACACCCTTGTCGGGTTTCAAACAATCAAACACAGATTTTATTTGTGCAGTTGGGCGATGTGTAAAATTTATCGTCCCAATCAATGTCAGTCAAATCGGTGTACATAAACAAACCGTCCGGTTTGTAAATGAATATTTATTTATTCACATTCACTATATTCATATTCACGTTAAAAATTATATTTTTAACGATAAAACATTTTATTTTAATATATGAATTTCTATTCAGTTCATTCTTTAAATAAAATGATAATTTTATTTTCTAACTTATTTTAGAAAATTTCGACGGCATAACGGCACGATACTAGAAACGGGACGAGGCCTAGCCTTATCCCCGGTCTAGTGAAGGCTAACGCCATTCACACATTAATCAAAACCCATTCCATTTCACCAAATAATCTAACCAACTATATAACCAAACAAACAAGTCCATGGTCTGTGGACGATTGTGTCGGGTGCTACTAAACACCGTCTGCATCCTAGTATATATATATGACTAGAAAAAGAAATTGAAAGGTGAGAAATTCTCACCCTTTCGCTAAACTGAATGACGCAATTCTTCATGGGTACGAAATCTTCACCGCTCTTTTCTTTTGTCTATTTCGTTGCCCGTATTCACTACCTATATAAAAATCACATTTTTACTTTTCTATTCAATATATAAAAATCGAATTTTTACTTTGCTATTCAATATATAAAAATCGAATTTTTACTTCGCTATTCAATATATAAAAATCGAATTTTTACTTCGCTATTCAATATATAAAAATCAATTTTTTACTTCGCTATTCAATATATAAAAATCGAATTTTTACTTTGTTATTCAATATATAAAAATCGAATTTTTACTATGCTATTCTTCTAATAAATATTATATTTTCTTCTATCGTTCGCTATAATCACGCTATTTTTATTTGTAAAAACAAAGCTGTTTTTATTTTTAAAAACAACATAAAATTCTAATTTCAAAAACAATATTTATTTCATTAAAAAAACTATATTTTCAGATTTACAACTACTAATGTCATAAGCCAAATAAAAGAAATTAAATCTCACCTTTTTCTATTATAGAAAACCATATTTTTATTTCACTATATATATAATAAAAATCAGATTTTTATTACACTGCACATATAAAAATCATATTTTTATTACTTCACTTTCAATATAAAAATCGTATTTTTATACGAATAAAAATCAAATCTTTTCTATTTAAAAATCTCGTCTTTCTGCTTTTTAAAATCTCATTTTTTTTCCTTTTAAAAATCTGAATATAAATCAATGCTTAACTATATATAAACTAAAATTAAAATCTTCTTTATTAACTACATTTAATAAATTAAAAACTAAGTATTTAAATTTAGTGAATATTAGGCTCACGTCCCTATTTTGAAACTTAATTAGGCTTACATCCGGTCATAAACTTAATATAAATTAGGTCCCTGTTTTCAAAACTTATAAAATAATAATTAAAAAAATAAAAAAAATTCGTAAATTAGTAATAAAATAAATTATGCATTATACAAAAAATTCAGTTCAAAAAACAACAAAAATATTGTCAGAAAGAAGAAAACAGCAAAAAAACAGAAAAAACTGCAGTTAAATGCATAATATTATGCACCTTTTTGACTTTTTTGCATGCATATATGCAATTAACTGCAGTTCTTCCAGCGGATAGATTTAACTTAATATTTCAGTTCATTTTTATTTGCATCCAAATGTGCAAATTTCTCAAAAAAATGCACACATGTGTGCAACATTTTTATAGGATAAAAGTAGGGACCTAATTTATATTAAAAAAAAAGATTTGAAAAATTTAAACCCGCCCCTTATTTTATTATTTCCGCCTTTTTTTATTTTTATTTTAAAAAAGTACGTTCCTTCGTAAAAAAAAAATTCTAAAATATGGAAATAATTTTAGGATTCTACGGAAATGAAAAAAAAATAGTTGCATACATTTATGCAATTATTACTGATAATTGCATATATGTATGCAACTTTTCCGTAAGCTGTGTTCGGTTTGAAAATTTGAAACTAAACCTGCACAAATGTGTGCAAATATTGGGTACATTTGCACACATATAAGCATATTTTTGTATAAATAAAAATCAACGAAGATGTATGTAGTGAAAAATATGCACGGATGTATGCAGGAAAATGATATTTGTGCATACTATTATGCATTTAAATGGAAATTTCGTTTTTTTTCTGTTTTTTTGATTTTTGACGCCTTATTTGATGGTTTTTTGTTCTGGATTTTTTAGTGTTTACATGTTTTATTTAAATACGAATTTATGTGATTTTTTTATATTTTTTATATTTTTTTTATGACTTTTCAAAAAATAGGGACCTAATTTACAATAAGTTTATGACCGGTTTTTTTTTTTATATATTTTGTAACTTAATAGGGACCTCTAAAAAACACACCCTTAAATTTAACTTTCCACGTTTTCAGCGAAGAGGACGGTGTCCTACAGTCGGAGGAGGAGCGGCGGCCTCTGGTGGCACTGGGACAGCGATGCAAGGCGGCAGCAGGCGTCTGAGGGTGCTGGCGGTGAGGTTGCGTCGGTCTTTGGTTGCTGGGTCTTCACAGCTCTCGCGTGGAAAAGGGAACGGAGGGGGGGTCTCGGACGAGGGACGGTGGCCAGCGACGGGGTGGTGGAGGCGATGGCGTGAGGCCGACTGGGCTAGGTCACGGGGCTTTCCCCCTTTTCGATTTTGAAAAATAAAATAAAAACCGGGTTTGACTGTTGACCAGGGGAGAGGGGTGTAGGAGGGTTATTATAAATAATTTAATTAAATTAATTTATTTCAAAAGGTGGACTTTTTATTCGATCTCCGATTCAAACCCAACGACTGTCGCCCTTAGCTAATTACCCCCGTTCCGAACACAATGGGATATGTTTCGTAGGCTGATTCCATCGTTACAATCAGTTTTCGTCAAAATCAACATATAACTCTATATATTGAATTTGAACGCGTATTTCAATTTACTGGGGTCACATACTAACTAGAAAAGTTCCAGAAAAATATTTTCTAGCTTCGTATTGACGAGACTGTCCTAACAAAACTAGTTTCGTCGAATTTTGAGACCGTTGGAAAAATGGCCATTTTCCAGTCGATTAAAATCAACTGAAACTGGTCAAACGCGTTTTCATTTGCCACGCTCACATATTGATTCGAAAAATTATGAAATTTGAAACCTAGCAATAACTTGACATCACGGATCCAACAAAAGTGGTTTCGTCGAAATCTGAGGTCGTTTGCAATATTTCCATTTTTAAGGGCCTGAATTCCATAGCGACTATTCAGAATTTTCAACAGGACATATCTTTTGATTCCCGCTATGAAATTTCAATTTTTCGGATTCGTTGGAAAGATAGTCGCAATTAGATCCCATTATTTTTGGTTTCACTAAAATCCGGTTTATTTTGCACCCGGTACATTCATTTGAAGTTTGAAATCGAATTATCGAACTACCACGCTATTTTCAATTCCTTTTATAATTATATATAATTATTTATATTCTAATGACGACGTATATAATATATACGTTCTAATTCCATTCAAAATAAATTTCTCGTTGATTTTATTTAAAATAATCTATTTTAAATATTCAAGATTCGCTAAAATTGCCAAAATAAAAAAATTTAAACTGGCCCAAATTTTCGGGTTGTTACAACATGCATGTTAATTATAAATGTGACAGTAGATTAAAATGACACTTTCTTGTAGATTGTGTCATTAGAATAAAATGACATTTTATTATCATTTGTCATTAGAATTGAAATTTTAGATTTTTATTGTCATTTTTCAACAATAAAAAGAATTGAAATATAATGTTAATATATTCAAACTGAATGTTACACTTCAATTTACAAGTCATCCGACTTGTTTATGTGATTGGGACGATAATTTTTACACATCGCCAAGTGCACAAATAATTTATTTCTTGATTGTTGGATGAAACCCCACACGGGTGTTGGGATGATATTAGATCTACACTAGTCCCAATATTTAGTTGTAGAATCCACTTTGGTTGTTATTTGGATGTTTGATAATTATTTGTCAGGATTGTTGACTACATGCAATATATGGTTGTTGATTGAGTCACATTCCAATAAAGAATATTCTAGAAAAGGAATATTTTAGAAAATATCTTAGAAAAAGAATATATTTTAGAAAATATATTTTTATTGAAATAAACTAGTTATTAACTAGAATAAATCATTAAATTTAGATTTAATGAAGTTTTCCAATTTGTTAATATTTAATTGAAAATTAATTTGAATAAATTGGATTTGGGTTTGTCGTGAATGGTGTCTTCAATAACACCTTTTTTAAACCCAGTTTAGAAAAGGATAAATCATTTAATTAAGACTATTAAAGTTTTCAATTATATTTAGTAATTAGAATAAGATGAAATGTGAGTTGGGTTTATTGTGAACCGTGTTTTTAAGTGACATGTGTTCTTTAACTCAACTGACAGTGAAAATATGATTTGGAATTTATAAATCTTTTATTAAGATTTAAATAGGAATTTTCCAAAAGCCAAGTTTCCAATTTAATATATTAAATTGGAGTTGAATGGGATTCGATTTAATGATAACCGAGATAAGCTTCTGTAAAAGAAGACCGATACTACATATGGAATTTAAGAGACTTTACTGTTATTCCATTTATATTATTGGTCGGATACAGAAATTTGTAACGATTATATATTGATTTGATTTCTGGGAAAATTCCATATTTTATGGAAGACGATTTTGGGTTTACCATGAACTATGTTTTAAATGACGTTAGTTCTTTAACCCAGTTAAAGATAAGATTAATTTCTTTAATTTAAATAATCATTGAATAATGATTTTTGGTATTTAAAACCCAATTGAAGTTTTGACAAATCTTTAAAGAAAAGATTTTAGGATAATTTAAAGAATTTATCTTTGATATAATAATGCGAATATCTTATTAGAAGAATATTCTGAATTGGAATGAGACGTTGGATGTGCTTTTATAGTACTTGAAGTTTAGTATAAAATACGCGAGTTATTCGGAAAGACCAAGTTTAACCCATTCCGAATAATCACTACAACGATGAAGAGTCGAAGTTGAAAACGGTGATTGAAGACTGACGATCTTCACATCGAATGGATGTGTTGCTACTAAGACCCATGATGGGAGTAGCTACCTTGAAGGGGTTTCAGTGGTAGCCGTACAGACGTATTGTTGATTGTCCGGATATGCGAGGACCTCTCAGGTGTCTCCGGTTTCGTCCAGACCCAGAACGAACTTGTAAATGGATGTGTGTCTGACATTGGATTTCGTTCCATGTGAATTAAATTGATTTTAATTAATGTGTATCTGATTGGTGGTGGAGGATTTATTCTCTGCTTAACACACTGGTATATATTAATAGTGATTGATCGCATGGCGTGAATTGTCAATGTGGCACGCCAAGATGCAATTGATCAAGGCTTTTTTTGAAAAGCAGGGCCTTGTGGGATGATCAAAGTATAGCCTATTACGGCATATCTTTGTGTATAGCGTGACTTCGCTAGCCTCACACCCCGGTATGAGTCAAAAACGGGATATGGACCATAGGGAGTGCACACGTTTCTTTCTAGCTAGAGGTGGTGTCAGTGCTTTAACTGGCTGACATTTTACTTATGCGGATGATGGATTTTGAGGCGCCTCGGGATTTATAGGTCGTTAGTGGTCATACTATAGGTTCCAAGGAACCGGGAAAAGTGTGTTCAGGAATTGCCAATCCGCTACCGTTAGGTGGGGACCGGCCCTACCGCATCCAAGGGTTGCCCATCGGTGTGATCCTGAGGCATTTTCTAGAGTGTCTCGAATCGGAGAGGAGCTTGCCCCTGGCCTCGACTCATGATGGAAATCCAATTTCCAATACGACCTTGCGGATTTGATTTTAGAACTAGTATGGCGACATGATATATGGTACCCATGTCGTCTATGATTGATATATTATGATTGAAATTGTTTTTAAAAACACATACTCACTAATATTAAATCTGTTTCATCGTATCAAGCATATTTTGACCATTATAAGGTAAAACCCTATCCTTCGGTTTGCGTTGCATTGTGTGATGGGACTTGGGTCTTATAATGGTTTCATTTTTCTAAAAAGCATTGCGTTGTTTAATGATTTACTTTATTTTATGCACTAGCAATCCAATGGAGTAAACCCGTTGAGCCGCGTGGTCCTGTGATTCGACTTATTATTAGATTAGTTAAGTTAAGATTTCTCTTACCAGTCCCATGACTGACCTGTAGTTTGTTTCACTGGCAAACTCGGGTGCCCATATTTTCCACACGGGCAGTCGAGTAGCTTTTGCAGATATATTTACAGGATCCTGGTTCGCAGCTGAAGCGGTATTCGGAAAGCTCTGTATCTATGTGTGTAACGACCCGGATTTTGAGCGACTTTGGTTATCGACATAAGCTCGATGTCGATAACCAAAACATCGAAAAATCCTGGTAATTAATGAAAGAAATTAGAGGGTGAGGATAGATAAGATAGAAACTTAGAGTAGAAGAAGAAGAAGAACACAACATCAAAGTAACACAAACCTCACAACGGAACGAATAACATATAATATATAACATAACTTTGAAATATAACAATTATGTATACAATAGCACTTATCAGAGTACATCACTTACAACACAGCGGAAATAACTATAGCTATATGATCCAGAAGCCTCCTGCTCCAGCTCTTCAAGTATATCTGTAAATCCCGACTACTTGACTGCCCGTACAAATTTAGGCACCCAAGAGTTTAGGGAAACAACAAAGTAAACTCCGGGTCAGTCATGGGACTGGTATGAGTAAAACAGTTTAAACAGGTATATGAACAAGTAAACGATATCTCATAAGACCACGCCGCAGAACGGAACGGGTTTTTCCCTTATGAGAATCCAAAATATCATTATATCAAAAACCCTTTTGATATTATAATAATGTCTATGTACAAATAAATATCAACTAGCAGAAACGCTTTCATCTCACGTTCTACATATATAGTATACAATCAAAATCGCAAGCACGTATTGGATAATGGATTTCCAACTATGACAAGGTATGGAACCACCTTTCGATCAGTGTACTCTAGGAACGATACAATGGAGTTCAACAAGAACATCTCACAACTCATCCACACATGACCGACCACTCATTTCGCTTGAGTGTATCGAATGTACATCACCAACGGTTGGGATCAGCAACCGTTCCCGTATATATATGGGGCAGCATTGATAGATTTAAGAAACAAATGAATATTCTCTAGATGGGTGATTATACAACCTACTTCGGTGCGACCGACTTAGCCATGCTGTCTGCCCGATTTCTGTCATTTACCGGTTGATGTGGCTAGAAGCTACGCTTTATCATTACATCATATTCACTTCGAATATCACATTGTCAGATCCATCGAAAATCACTAATTGACGTCTACAACCATACATTACGTGTTAGCTAAAGAAGTTTCCTTCTCCGCTCCCACTCTTGGTACGGTCGAAGAAATCAATGTACGTGACCTTTCTGGAAATACCCTGTCAGACATTCATCAACACAAGTCATCCTCATTCACTTAGAATGTCACATCGTCATACCCGCCAAATCACAAATTGATTTATTCAAAAATAACACGGGTATACAGCTAAGAGAAACGAATTCCTCCGCCACCAAACATGAATATGTTTGAACAGATCAACTTACGCGATCCATTGGATATACTCTGTCAGACCTTCGTCCATACAAGTTGTCCTGGGACTGGACAAACCGAAGGCACTATTCAGTATATCCATCTTAGTCACTGTTATCTAAGACTTATACAACAGCCCTTGCATTTTTCTCCGTCTTCAATTAACTTTGGCATATATGATTCGCAACGCTTATGCCAATACAGAGTGGTTCTTTGGATAATAATCCAACCGGTCTCTCCATATTAACAACGTTAAAATGGTCAAAACTTCGATAGTCTGTGATTTAACTATCAAAGAAAAACAAGTGTGCAAACAACGATATCATTCCCAAATGGAAATTATATCGATCAATCATCAACATATATCTATATATATTCACATTGCCTTATTTTCTATGTTTAGAAAATATATGTTATTAACACTGGAAAACGTTTTCATCTGCTTATTTACAAATCACTACTCTTCCCCAACTATCAGTCCCTGACTGTAAACTAGTATGAGAACAATCCCCTAAGTAAAAATCCCGAAGGCCGAAACCAATATCAGATAGGCACTTAGTAAACCATTCAATTTAATAATCTCTAGTCAGTTCTAATTTCACTTAAATCTATTTGATTAACTCTGATTGATTAACTCTAACTGGTTAATTCTAACCGATCAACTCTAACTGGTCAACCTTAATTAATTAACTCTAACTGGTTTTACTTGGTTTGACTAACTCAATTTATTAACTCGACTGACTAATTCAACTCGATTAACCTAACTTGATTTACTTATCTCGATTAATTGAACTAATCACTTTGATTAACTCGACTAATTCACTTTGGTTAACTTAACCAATTCACTTAACTCCTGTCGAATAAACTATATTCGATAACTCCTCTAACTCTATTCGAATAAACTATATTCGATTAACTCATTTACTCTATTCGAATAAACTATATTCGATTAACTCATTTTCTCTATTCGAATAAACTATATTCGATTAACTCATTCTCTCTATTCGAATAAACTATATTCGATTAACTCCTTTTCTCTATTCGAATAAACTATATTTGATCAACTCCTTTTCTCTATTCGAATAAACTATATTCGATCAACTCCTTTTCTCTATTCGAATAAACTATATTCGATCAACTCATTTGATTTAACTCTAATCGATTAACTCCATCGAATAAACTATATTCGATAACTCCTTCGATTTAACTAATATTCTATAACTCACATCGATTAACTAATAATCGATAACTCCTTCGAATAAATTACATTCGATAATCTCCTCTCGAATAAACGAAATTCGATAATCTCCCTCGAATAAACGATATTCGATAATCTTCCCTTTCGATTTAACAATTCGATAACTCCTTTTCGAATAACTAAATTCGATAACTCCCTTCGATATTAACAAATCGACAACTCCTTTCGATTTAACAAATCGATAACTCCTTTCGATTTAACTAATCGATAACTCCTTTCGATTTAACTAATCGATAACTCCTTTCGATTTAACTAATCGATAACTCCTTTGTGTTTAACTCTATTCGAATAACTGATTCGAATCACTCCTATTTATTTAACTCTATTCGAATAACGAATTCGATTAACTCTATTTAACTCTGTTTAACTCTATTCGAATAACTAATATTCGATAACTCCATTTAACTCCGTTTTACTCTATTCGAATAAATAATATTCGATAACTCCATTTAACTCCATTTTACTCTATTCGAATAACTAATATTCGATAACTCTATTTAACTCCGTTCAAATAACTAATGTTCGATAAATCTATTTAACTCCATTCGCTTGACTCTAGATCGCAGCGATCACAATGGTTACGCCTGATTCCCTCAGGAAACATCCGACCGCCTTAGGCTATCTGCAGTCCTACGAATTACGCTAGCAGTCGTGCTAAATGGCAACTCATTTGGATTAACCTTAACTGATTAACTCTAACTGATTAACACTATCAGTTTAACTCTAACTGATTTACTCTAACTGGTTAACTCTAACTGATTAACTCTACTGGTTAACTGTAACTGATTAACTCTACTGGTTAACTCTAACTGATTAACTCTATTGAACTAGTTAACTCTACTCAACTAACTCCACTCGACTAACCCCTTTCGAATAGCATAATCATTTTACTAACTTTCGAATACCATATTCGATTTACTCCCTTCGAATACAATATTAAATTTAACTCCTTTCGAATACCATATTCGATTTACTTTATTCACTTTATAAAGATTTCCTTTTTAACGATGTTTTATTCATTTGAAAAGATTTACTTTTAAATAACGGTTCTACACTTTAAAAATGATTTCCCTTTTATAACGTTTCCTTTTCAATTCTATTTGTAAATGGTTTACAAATATTTCCTTTTCAAATTTATTTTTGAAATATTCTAACTTCTTAAATTCTCTGAAAAATTCGCCATAACCTCCTTTGTAACGGGAGCATCGGGAAAATCCCCAAACCCGCCACATAGGCCCTTCCACACAAAAGAAAATGTTTTGAAATTATTTTCTTTTTCTATGTATCTCCTATTTATAAATATTCAAATTTATAAATATTTCTTATTTATAAATATTCGAATTTATAAATATCTCTTATCTGTATATATATCCAGTTTATAAATATTCGGTTTTCAATATCACTTTGAAAATCCCCTTTTTCCCCTTTCGATATTTTATGGTACTTAACACCTCAAATCACGATGACCAATCTCATTCAAACCCATATAATCAACCACATGTTTTAACTACATCATATATCATAATATATGAAAAATAGTAAAATAACTGTTGAGGAATCCAGTCGGATTCCTCCAACCTGTTTCCCTGCATCACAGATGTTACACAGTATAATCAACATCACTTCCAGTTAAATATGAAATATTCTGTTAACAAAATCAATATATAACTATTTAACTGTTTATATATATATATATATATATATATATAAAATATTCACTAACTCACTAGCAGTTCAATCAAACAATCAACACACAATCAACATACAATATTTAACAGTTCTAACAGTACAACGTAAAAATAAAACTGTTCAGAGTTGGTGAGTTTTACCCACATTGGACTGTTATCGTTAAAAACGATTAACTGTCTTTGATTTAGATGGACAATTTTATTTCGCCATAAATTGTAACTAGCTCGGATTCACTCCCAATCAGTCTTATGTTGTAGCTGACCTCCGTACGATCCCGACGCAACTTACGGTTTGTAAATCTGATATTGTACGGCTAAGTTATACGTTATATAAGTTTTGAACTATTTACAATAAAAACACTTAATTATTAAACGGGCTTTACCCCTTTATATTGGCCCATATCAATTCGTGAATACCCAGGCCCGTTCAAACACCTTCTTCTCAAACGCTTGCTGCTCCTGTTCAAGGCCATTACCGAACTTCCTCCCCCAACCGCTCCTTCATCCCTTTATCGTTCTAAAATCTGAAACCACCATCACCATCTTCATCGAATCCTCAATCCCCTCATACCCTATACTTGCAACTCGCACCTCCATATGAAAACCCGTCATCACCCCGTCGACGCACGATAGCAGCAGTCCACCGAACCTTTTTAGCACAGAAAACCCCAAACTTTTGCCAACCGATGCTCTTCCACCTCGCCATCACAAATCCATTAGCTAAAACATGAATTAACCCCTTTAAAACCTAATTGAACTAACCCTAGATCCACGCTGGGATTTTCCAGCGACGAGAAAACTGATCGAACCCTATGAAAAGGGTATGGACTCGAAACAAAACTCTCGGTGAATCCAAATATACATTTAGAATGATTTTAAGGATTCGATTCGATTTTATTTTGAATTTTTCTTTTGAGAAAAGCTTTACTGGAGAAAACAAAAGTGGCGGCTCATTCGTTCATGTTTATAAAGGTGCAGGTTGGTAAGGTTGGTGGCTGGAATGAATGTTGGGTGGCTGGTTTTGGTCCACATATCGATTTAGGATATTTATATATATATATATTTATCTATTTTATTTATTTTATTAAGCACTCTAAAATTTCATGTGGTCACACGTGGTACCCAAAAATCACCAAACTGGACAGGTAGCTAGAGTTCGACATTACGGTCCCAACGAAACAGGTTTCATCGAATTCTGACTTCGTATGCTCACACAGTGTATTTTTAACCGTCAAAATACTGACTGTTTTACACTCTAAAAATCCGTACGGCCACACAGTGCCTCTAAAAATCACGAAACTGGAAATCTAACAACTATTTGACATTGCGGATCCAACAAAATTAGTTTCGTCGAATTCCGACTTCGTTTGCAAAAGTGGCTATTTTTAAAGTTCTGGATGACCCATTTAAATATATAAATATATTTAAATATAATTAAATTAAATATTTATAAATAAATATTATCGTATATATTCACAGTGGAATGCCATATATTCCTATATGAATTTCCAGCTTGATATTTCAAATCCCGATTTAATTGATCTTCGATTTATATTGAAATTCCTTTTTTTTAAATATAATTAATTCCTTTAAAAATTATAAAGGAATTCCACAGCGACTTTTCTGAAATTTGATTTGGATGTAAATCAAAATCTACCTGACGAAATCCCGATTTTTCTCTTCCACTAGAAAGATGTACTCCACCAGCTCCACACGTTTCTTGTTTCACAGAAATCTGGCTTAAAACGAATCTTGTACATTCAGTTGAAGTTCGAATCGCCAATTTACGAACTGTAGCGCCATTTCGAGCTCGATTTTAATTATATTATAATTATACGTTCAAACTGACGTCGATTGAATATATTCGTCAATATAATTCAACTCTAGGCTGAATTAAATATAAGGGACGACCCCGTTCACAGAATATTGTGATTTCCAATATTTTTGATTATTTCTGAATTAAATATATTATTTAATTATTTAATTTAATTAAATATTCACTATAATTTAATTAACGACGATTTAATTCCATAAATCACTATTTATATAATTAAATAAATTAATTATAATACCTCTGACAATGCGGGTCATTACATTCTTCCCCACTTAAAATAATTTCGTCCTCGAAATTGCTAAGTTAGAGGACGACCCTATCTATTGGGATTCCTAAGATTTGTTTACCCCTTATTTCTGATTTCAACTGAACCGATTATTATCGACTAAAATATTTATTCATTCCGACTAACTAAAATTTTCAAATATTCTGAAAATTTTCTAACACTTTAAATTCTCGGAAAATTTCGCCAGCACCTCCTTTGTACTGGTCCTATCGGTAAAACCACAACTCGCCTCTCTAGGCCTTCTCCAACCCAAAAGAAAATCAAACAGCCAAGCGGCTTGCCAATTCGGCACATAAATTCCAAACTCATGTAAAATATAAACTTGTACCTTTTTGTTGGGCATATCATTATATCCCTACCATCTGTTATCAACTCGGCATATACAAATGCCATCCCAATCAACTCCAACCAAGTTATTCTTAACATAACCATTCGCTTATTCAAGCCGAATTCAATTTCAAATTCGTGTTTCAAATTCCAAACTCTCAACTTATCATTTCAAATCCAAAACCAGATTATTCTCTAATCACTTCCAGTTTTTCTTAACCTATCATCTCAAGTTAAATTCTGGTTTATTATTTAATTTACCATCCCATTCGAATTAACTTCACAAGTTAAATTTTAATTTCTAGAATTTAAATTCCTGGGTAAACTTCAAATCAATTTGAAATCATACTGCCAATTCAAAACCTTTGAATTTTCTAAACAACTTGTTTTCTCAAAACAATTCAAATCAAAATCTCTGGTAGTAATCCACCACTTAGAACTCGAAAATCACACCGATGATACTGCGCAGTCATCATCGGAATTATTTTCCAGCAACCCAAGTGATTTCAATACTATATCATTTCACAACCCTTACTAAATACATCCATTTGAAAACATCTCAAAATCTCCCAGGAACTTAAAATTTCCTTATTTTAATTCCAAATCTGATTTAAATTCATATTTAATTCATCTTATTTCATATACTTTACTTATATGAATTCTGATTGGTTATATATAACTATTTCACATGTTATAATCTTACCTGATTAAAATCACTACCAACACATCCTATATATGATAATATATCACATATCCATACTGTGTCGGTCCATCGTATTCAAGTGTTTATTTACTCCTACCGATACAGTGGATCAAACTGATCGACCAGAACTCATAAACAACTCAGTCAATGAATCTCCACAATATAAAACCATTTTTATATCAAATACAAATACGCACTCGTATATATACACTCAAACTCAATCTAGGGTATTACTAACCCCATCTCTACCGAGTCACGCCGCAGAGCCAAGGTAAAACTTAACTTAAGCTCTGATACCAACTGTAACGACCCTGATTTTGAGCGACTTTAGTTATCGACATAAGCTCTATGTCGATAACCAAAACATCGAAAAATCCTGGTAATTAATGAAAGAAATTAGAGGGTGAGGATAGATAAGATAGAAACTTAGAGTAGAAGAAGAAGAACACAACATCAGAGTAACACGAACCTCACAACGGAACGAATAACATATAATATATAACATAACTTTGAAATATAACAGTTATGTATACAATAGCACTTTTCAGAGTACAGCACTTACAACACAACAGAAATAACTATAGCTATATGATCCAGAAGCCTCCTGCTCCAGCTCTTCAAGTATATCTGTAAATCCCGACTACTTGACTGCCCGTACAAATTTAGGCACCCAAGAGTTTAGGGAAACAACAAAGTAAACTCCGGGTCAGTCATGGGACTGGTATGAGTAAAACAGTTTAAATAGGTATATGAACAAGTAAACGATATCTCATAAGATCACGCCGCAGAACGGAATGGGTTTTTCCCTTATGAGAATCCAAAATATCTTTATATCAAAAACCCTTTTGATATTATAATAATGTCTATGTACAAATAAATATCAACTAGCAGAAACGCTTTCATCTCACATCTACATATATAGTATACAATCAAAATCGCAAGCACGTATTGGATAATGGATTTCCAACTATGACAAGGTATGGAACCACCTTCCGATCAGTGTACTCTAGGAACGATACACTGGAGTTCAACAAGAACATCTTGCAACTCAGCCACACATGACCGACCACTCATTTCGCTTGAGTGTATCGAATGTACATCACCAACGGTTGGGATCAGCAACCGTTCCCGTATTTATATGGGGCATCATTGATAGATTTAAGAAACAAATGAATATTCTCTAGATGGGTGATTATACACCCTACTTCGGTGCGACTGACTTAGACATGCTGCCTGCCCGATTTCTGTCATTTACCGGTTGATGAGGCTAGAAGCTACGCTTTATCATTACATCAGGTTCACTTCGAATATCACATTGTCAGATCCATCGAAAATCACTAATTGACGTCTACAACCATACATTACGTGTTAGCTAAAGAAGTTTCCTTCTCCGCTCCCACTCTTGGTACGGTCGAAGAAATAAATGTACGTGACCTTTCTGGAAATACCCTGTCAGACATTCATCAACACAAGTCATCCTCATTCACTTAGAATGTCACATCGTCATACCCGCCAAATCACAAATTGATTTATTCAAAAATAACACGGGTATACCGCTAAGAGAAACGAATTCCTCCGCCACCAAACGTGAATACGTTTGAACAAATCAACTTACGCGATCCATTGGATATACTCTGTCAGACCTTCGTCCATACAAGTTGTCCTGGGACTGGACAAACCGAAGACACTATTCAGTGTATCTATCTTAGTCACTGTTATCTAAGACTTATACAACAGCCCTTGCATTTTTTCTCCGTCTTCAATTAACTTTGGCATATATGATTCGCAACACTTATGCCAATACAGAGTGGTTTTTTGGATAATAATCCAACCGGTCTCTCCATATTAACAACGTTAAAATGCTAAAAACTTCGATAGTCTTTGATTTAACTATCAAAGAAAAACAAGTGTGCAAACAACGATATCATTCCCAAATGGAAATTATATCGATCAATCATCAACATATATCTGTATATATTCGCATTGCCTTATTTTCTATGTTTAGAAAATATATGTTATTAACACTGGAAAACGTTTTCATCTGCTTATTTACAAATCATTACTCTTCCCCAACTATCAATCCCCGACTGTAAACTAGTATGAGAACAATCCCCTAAGTAAAAATCCCGAAGGCCGAAACCAACATCAGATAGGCACTTAGAAAACCATTCAATTTACTAATCTCTAGTCAGTTCTAATTTTACTTAACTCTATTTGATTAACTCTGATTGATTAACTCTAACTGGTTAATTCTAACCGATCAACTCTAACTGGTCAACCTTAATTAATTAACTCTAACTGGTTTTACTTGGTTTGACTAACTCAATTTATTAACTCGACTGACTAATTCAACTCGATTAACCTAACTTGATTTACTTATCTCGATTAACTGAACTAATCACTTTGATTAACTCGGCTAATTCACTTTGGTTAACTTAACCAATTCACTTAACTCCTGTCGAATAAACTATATTCGATAACTCCTCTAACTCTATTCGAATAAACTATATTCGATTAACTCATTTACTCTATTCGAATAAACTATATTCGATTAACTCATTTTCTCTATTCGAATAAACTATATTCGATTAACTCATTCTCTCTATTCGAATAAACTATATTCGATTAACTCATTCTCTCTATTCGAATAAACTATATTCGATCAACTCCTTTTCTCTATTCGAATAAACTATATTCGATCAACTCCTTTTCTCTATTTGAATAAACTATATTCGATCAACTCATTTGATTTAACTCTAATCGATTAACTCCATCGAATAAACTATATTCGATAACTCCTTCGATTTAACTAATATTCTATAACTCACTTTGATTAACTAATAATCAATAACTCCTTCGAATAAACTACATTCGATAATCTCCTCTCGAATAAACGATATTCGACAATCTCCTCTCGAATAAACGATAGTCGATAATCTTCCCTTTTGATTTAACAATTTGATAACTCCTTTTTGAATAACTAAATTTGATAACTCCCTTCGATTTTAACAAATCGACAACTCCTTTCGATTTAACAAATCGATAACTCCTTTCGATTTAACTAATCGATAACTCCTTTCGATTTAACTAATCGATAACTCCTTTGTGTTTAACTCTATTCGAATAACTGATTCGAATCACTCTTATTTATTTAACTCTATTCGAATAACTAATTCGATTAACTCTATTTAACTCCGTTTAACTCTATTTGAATAACTAATATTCGATAACTCAATTTAACTCCGTTTTACTCTATTCGAATAACTAATATTCGATAACTCCATTTAACTCCGTTTTACTCTATTCGAATAACTAATATTCGATAACTCTATTTAACTCCGTTCAAATAAATAATATTCGATAACTCTATTTAACTCCATTCGCTTGACTCTAGATCGCAGCGATCACAATGGTTACGCCTGATTCCCTGAGGAAACATCCGACCGCCTTAGGCTATCTGCAGCCCTGCGAACTACACTAGCAGTCGTGCTAAATGACAACTCATTTGGATTAACCTTAACTGATTAACTCTAACTGATTAACTCTATCAGTTTAACTCTAACTGATTTACTCTAACTTGTTAACTCTAACTGATTAACTCTACTAGTTAACTCTAACTAATTAACTCTACTGGTTAACTCTAATTGATTAACTCTATTGAACTAGTAAACTCTACTGAACTAGTTAACTCTATTCAACTAACTCGACTCGACTAACCCCTTTCGAATAGCATAATCGTTTTACTAACTTTCGAATACCATATTCGATTTACTCCCTTCGAATACCATATTCGATTTAACTGCTTTCGAATACCATATTCGATTTACTTTATTCACTTTATAAAGATTTCCTTTTTAACAATGTTTTATTCATTTGAAAAGATTTACTTTTAAGTAACGGTTCTACACTTTAAAAATGATTTCCCTTTTATAACGTTTCCTTTTCAATTCTATTTGTAAATGGTTTACAAATATTTCTTTTTCAAATTTATTTTTGAAATATTTTAACTCCTTAAATTCTCTGAAAAATTCGCCATAACCTCCTTTGTAACGGGAGCAACGGTAAAATCCCCAAACCCGCCACCCAGGCCCTTCCACTCAAATGAAAATGTTTTGAAATTATTTTCTTTTTCTATGTATCTCCTATTTATAAATATTCAAATTTATAAATATTTCTTATTTATAAATATTCGAATTTATAAATATCTCTTATCTATATATACTCCAGTTTATAAATATTCGGTTTTCAATATCACTTTGAAAATCCCCTTTTTCCCCTTTCGATATTTTATGGTACTTAACACCTCAAATCACGATGACCAATCTCATTCAAACCCATATAATCAACCACAGGTTTTAACTACATCATATATCATAATATATGAAAAATAGTAAAATAACTGTTGAGGAATCCAGCCGGATTCCTCCGGCCTGTTTCCCTGCATCACAGATGTTACACAGTATAATCAACATCACTTCCAGTTAAATATGAAATATTCTGTTAACAAAATCAATATATAACTATTTAACTGTTTATATATATATATATATATATATATATAATATTCACTAACTGACTAGCAGTTCAATCAAACAATCAACACACAATCAACACACAATATTTAACAGTTCTAACAGTACAACGTAAAAATAAAACTGTTCAGAGTTGGTCAGTTTTACTCACATTGGACTGTTATCGTTAAAAACGATTAACTGTCTTTGATTTAGATGGACAATTTTATCTCGCCATAAATTGTAACTAGCTCGGATTCACTCCCAGTCAGTCTCATGTTGTAGCTGACGTCCGTACGATCCCAAAGCAACTTACGGTTTGTAAATCTGATATTGTACGACCAAGTTGTACGTTATATAAGTTTTGAACTATTTACAATAAAAACACTTAATTATTAAACGGGCTTTACCCCTTTATATTGGCCCATATCAATTCATGAATACCCAGGCCCGTTCAAACACCTTCTTCCCAAACGCTTGCTGCTCCTGTTCAAGGCCATTACCGAACTTCCTCCCCCAACCGCTCCTTCATCCCTTCATCGTTCTAAAATCTGAAACCACTATCACCATCTTCATTGAATCCTCAATCCCCTCATACCCTATACTTGCAACTCGCACCTCCATATGAAAAACCGTCATCACCCCGTTGATGCACGATAGCAGCAGTCTACCGAACCTTTTTAGCATAGAAAACCCCAAACTTTTGCCAAACGATGCTCTTCCACCTCGCCATCACAAATCCATTAGCTAAAACATGAATTAACCCCATTAAAACCTAATCGAACTAACCCTAGATACACGCTGGGATTTTCCAACGACAAGAAAACTGATCGAACCCTATGAAAAGGGTATGAACTCGAAACAAAACTCTCGGTGAATCCAAATATACATTTAGAATGATTTTAAGGATTCGATTCGATTTTATTTTGAATTTTTCTTTTGAGGAAAACTTTACATGAGAAAACAAAAGTGGCGGCTCATTCGTTCATGTTTATAAAGTTGCAGGTTGGTAAGGTTGGTGGTTGGAACGAATGTTGGGTGGGTGGTTTTGGTCCACATATCGATTTAGGATATTTATATATATATATATTTATCTATTTTATTTATTTGATTATGCACTCTAAAATTTCCTGTGGTCACACGTGATACCCAAAAATCACCAAACTGGACAGGTAGCTAGAGTTCGACATTACGGTCCCAACGAAATAGGTTTCGTCGAATTCCGACTTCGTGTGCTCACACAGTGTATTTTTAACCGTCAAAATACTGACTGTTTTACACTCTAAAAATCCGTACGGCCACACAGTGCCTCTAAAAATCACGAAACTCGAAATCTAACAACTATTTGACATTGCGGATCCAACAAAATTAGTTTCGTCGAATTCCGACTTCGTTTGCAAAAGTGGCTATTTTTAAAGCTCTGGATGACCCATTTAAATATATAAATATAATTAAATATAATTAAATTAAATATTTATAAATAAATATTATCTTATATATTCACAGTGGAATACCATACAGCTTAGAATATTCCTATATGAATTTCCATCTTGATATTTCAAATCCCGATTTAATTGATCTTCGATTTATATTGAAATTCCTTTTTTTAAAATATAATTAATTCCTTTAAAAATTATAAAGGAATTCCACAGCGACTTTTCTGAAATTTGATTTGGATGTAAATCAAAATCTACCCGACGAAATCCCGATTTTTCTCTTCCACTGGAAAGATATACTCCACCAGCTCCACACGTTTCTTGTTTCACAGAAATCCGGATTAAAACGAATCCTGTACGTTCAATTGAAGTTCGAATCGACAATTTACGAACTGCAGTGCCATTTCGAGCTCGATTTTAATTATATTATAATTATATGTTCAAACTGACGTCGATAGAATATATTCGTTAATATAATTCAACTCTAGGCTGAATTAAATCTAAGGGACGACCCCGTTCACAGAATATTGTGATTTCCAATATTTTTTATTATTTCTAAATTAAATATATTATTTAATTATTTAATTTAATTAAATATTCACTATAATTTAATTAATGACGATTTAATTCCCTAAATCACTATTTATATAATTAAATAAATTAATTATAATACCTCTGACAATGCGGGTCAATACAGTGTGTTCCTTTCGGTTGTATATTTGTATTATTTTCCACTGCTATTTAAATCTAATTTAAATCTCTGATATTAGTGTATTTGTAATGTAAGATATGTATTCATACTCTGTTATATTCTTGTACTCTGATGTAATTGTTGTAATCATCAATAAAATGTTCTTCTGTTTGTGTTCTGATGTGTATTATTCTCAAAGCAATCCGAGCTTTCTTTTACTGGGAAGTTTGGGTCGTCACATTTGGTATCAGAGCTTTGGTTTACAGAGCTCGAGGATAAGGCACATTAAAATCGAATGAAAGAATTCATCAGAGATTGGATTAGTAATATCCAATGAGAATAACTCGTTAGAGATAGGATTAGTAGTATCCTAGAACGAGTGTGAAGAGTATTATTTTCTTTAAAATAAAAATGATAACAAATTTAGTTTTGAAATTTTTATCTTAAAATATGTATTTTAAGAATATTATTATATTTTAATGTGGACAATCAAGTATATAAAGATTTCGAATATACGAGTAATTAATGGATATTCGAAGTTTTAATATACTGGATAGATACAGAATCACGCTCTAGTCGCCCGAAGATGATTCCGATGATTGCTAGCGTCATCAGAGTTTATGTTCGAGTCTCGAAAGTGGGATTTCTATATGTTTCCATTGACTGGTATGAGAACCAAAACTTAGTTAGTACACATTGCTGTGACTTGCACTAAGAATATGATTTTTGACTATATATAAAAGTTATATATATTTGAAAAGTTAATCACCTAATTGATTGTTGGTTGTGATGTTTGATAATTAGTTTAACTAATTAAAATATTAGGATGATAATTAATTAAACCAATAGAAATTTAAAGTTGAGTTGGTTAATTAAACAACTTTTAGCTTCGTTCCTTTTCGAGGACGAAAAGATTTTAAGTGAGGGCGATTATAACAACCCGGAATTTTGGGGCCAATTTAATTTTTTTTATTTTTGAAATTTTAATGGATTCTAATATTTAAAATAATTTATTTTAAATAATAACGACTAAAAATTTATTTTAAAATGAATAAATTTAATTTAATTATAAAAGGAGTTTAAAACAGCGCTGCAGTTTGAAAATTTGAATTTGAACTTTGACTGAATGTACAAAATTCATTTTAAATCAAAATTGAGCGAAACAAGAAATATTTGAGTCTGTTTAATCATATCTTTCCAACGAATGTAAGAAAATGAGATTTTACTTTAACAGTGGTAAGATATGTCCAGTTTAAAATTTAGAAAAGTCGCTGTAGAATTTATATATATTTTAATTAAATAAATAGCCCTTAAAAAATATCCATTTTGCAAACGACCTCTGTTTTCGACGAGATCACTTTTGCTGGAACTGGAATGTCAAATTATTGTTAATTTTAATTTTCCAGAATTTTTCGAATCAATATGTGAGCGTGGCAGAGGAAAATGTGTTTTGTCAGTTTCAGTCAATTTTAATCGACTTGAAAATGGCCATTTTCAAACGGTCTCAGAATTCCATGAAATTAGTTTTGTTAGGACCATATCGTCAAAACATAACCAGAAATATTTTTTCTGGAATTTTTAGAGTCCGTATGTAGCCTCGGTGAATTTATATGTACGGTTAAATTAAATAATTAAATGATTTAAACTTTAAATTAAAGAAAACAGGTCGGAGACGATCAAATGGGCTGATGGAACGAAGCCCATTGCGTCCGGAGCGTAGGTATTTGGCCAGGGACAACATAATTTGGGCTGAATTTGGGGTAATAGGAGATAACTGGCTTTTTAAACAAATTAAAGGATTTAATATATATTTTATTATACATATTAGTTAATCCACAAAACCCTAATACCTAATAAGTTAGCTGCCACCCTAGGAATCTAATGGCCGACGTCCTTCGAAATTCCTCCCTTAATTTCATTTCTATGGCTGATCGAATTCAAGCAGTTATAAAGCAAAATTGAAGACCCTATAGAGATCTATCATCAGACCGGCGGTGATCGGATTTAGACTCTTCTGGTGATCGAATTTGGCAATGAAACAGGGTGCGTTCGAGTGGGGTTTGTGGCATCTGTGGGGGTTCGTACCTGCCGCCGTGGCTGGTGGTGGAAGGCGCCGCGTAGGGCGTTGGTGGGGGCAGGTCTGATCGTCGACCGATCTGACAATGGGAGGTTAAAGCGACAGAATTCTTCTGAGCAAATGGGTTCGATGTGTACAGAGGATAATGAGATGAGGAAGAAGGAATTGGCAGCGTTTGGGTAAACATAATCAAATATGTAATGAATTAAATTTAATTATTTTTAATTCTATAATAATATAGTTAATATTCAAATAGGGAAAACTTCTTCATACGAAGCCAGAAATTCACAAATTCAAATGCGTTGGAACTGTTTTGATCAGATCTACGCTATGGAACCAACCAAATCTGAAGCGGAGCAAATCAGATTTTGGATAAATTCCAGATCTGAATTATTTAGATTTTAGAGCTCGGTAAGAATTCTAATACGAATAATTAATTATAATTTGATTTTTTTATCGCTTAGAATTTATAATGTGTATGTTATTCATTTAGATCTGTGATGTTATGATATTGGGAAATTGTTGATTTATTGCTTGATGGTGTACTGAGATTCATGTTATTTGACTTGACAACGCAATAAAATCTCATCTTTATGGAAATTCATATTATGAGTTTTGTCAGATTGGGGATTTGAAATAAAAAATCACATTTTTCATGGTTTACATGAAACATAAATTTTTTTGTAACATTCTTTTTGTAAATAAATGAATAGACTTTTATGTAACATTATTTTTGTAAATAAAGAATGAATTTTTATGTAATATTCTTTTTGTAGATAAAAGAATAGATTTTTATGTCATCTCCTCTTTAGAATAGAAAGTACATTTTTAGCGTTAAAGTTGTTCATAATAAGAATAACATATTTTTAGTTCACATTTTTAATGTCAACTTTGTTAGACATGAAAAGGAACCTTTTATTTACATTAGAAACAATAAAAGATTACATTTATATGAAATGAAAGAATCAATAGAAAAGATTACATTTTCTTATGTAATATAAAAAGTTTATACAAAAATAGAAAAGTTACATTTCTCATAATGTAATAAAAGAGAAGAGAAAAGTTGCATTTCTCATACAGGAAAATAATTACAAGGACAAGATTAAGGGGTTTTTTTATCAATAAGGACAACCCATTAAAAATTTAATCAAAAGGACATTACACTGAGACATTACACTAATTAAATTTTTTATCCTTCAATCACGCGCGCTATTTCCTTCTTCATCGTCTTTCATCTCGCGGCCACAAAATCTGTATCTCGCAGAACTCCGATGGGCGATTCTTGTTCTAGCATATTTCAGAATCAAATTTCTCCTTGATCGTACAAATCCATCAGCAAAAAAGCGTGATTGGTAAGGACGATCTCGCAATACATATTGGAAAGCGCGATTCATTTTCTATCAGTACCTGTACATCGAAATTTGAAAAGGCAGAGGAACAACTGATTTTGATCTCATAAGACATATTGGTAAGGATGATCTCGCACGATCTCTGATTTCATCGATTCAATTTTTAATTTCTTCTTATAATTCCTTTAATTTAACATTCATTTTTTTGTTAGGTTTTGGTTGTTTCTATTGTTGATTAATGGAATCTACTGGTAATACAAGCAGGTATCAGTTTATTTGAATTGTTTCTACTGTTGATCGAAAGTGTACATGTTATTTTTAATAGTTTTGTGCATTAGTTTTTTGTTCTGGGAAAAAAATCTGTAGCAAGTTTTAGGTATCCTAATCGTATTTTTTAAGGTATCAGTTTTATTGTAATATGACTAGATCAGGTTTTAGGTATCAGAATCGTATTTTTTAAGGTATCATTTTTATTGTAACATGACTAAATCAGATTTTAGGTATCATAATCATATTTTTTATGGTATCAGTTTTATTGTGCTGATGACTAAATTACGTTTTAGGTATCAGTATATTATTTCACAGGTATCAGTTTTGGTGTAATGTTTGTGTTTTGTTTCTGTTTTTATTCTTTTGAACAAATATTGAATTAATCATTTTAGTTTTTTTTTAACACTTGTATGAAATTTTAGTTAACTTTAACCATTTGTTGCATCTTTTACCTTGTCTAATTTGTTTGTTCATATTATTTCATTCTTCCAGTGCTGAAGCTACTCTTCTTGTTGTAGTTGTCTTTAACGAATCCTCTTTCAGCACTCGGTTGTTGATTGAATGTTCATTGTATGATTTCCGAAACCAAATATGTCGGTATTGGTATCAACTTACTCCTGAATCATTTGAAATTAGCTATCTGCTTGAGGACAGAACTAAAATTGTTGAGAGTGACTCTGACCTTCAAAGTATTGTTTTGTTTCAATTACATAAGAAGACTGTTTTTTTCTGTTTCGATGTTCAGTTGAAGGATTTTCTGTTGGAAAATGTGATTAATTGTTCGTCTGCCCTTTCTACTACTGTTTCATCTTCTAAGTCTACCAATCAATGTTTTGGTGCGAACATTGTCGTTCATAGGAAAAGTTACCTAAAAGATTTGATGAAAAGAGGCTCTGTATTACAATTTTCTGATTTTATTGGTTTTTGCTTTGGAGGGGCAGCTGACTTTAGAGATTTCCTACCGGCCTATCAAATTAAATCAGGTCATGAATTAGATTTTCTTAAGAACAGCGCTAGTAGAATCACGGCTGTTTGCTCATCGTCTTCCACTGGATGTTTGTTTAAAGTGCATGCCTCCTGTGATCTTGGCCAACTCAATAGGTTTTTGATTAGAAATTTGATTGTTGAACATACTTGCAGTGGTGGTCTGACAAATTTGAATAGCCCTAAATTCTCTAGCTTATTTGTTAAATCATTGATAATTAATGAAATTAGAGATCGTCCGAGTAAGAAACCGGAAGAAATCATGACTGATTTTCGAAGAGAGTTTAATCTAGAATTGTCTTACTTGTTCGCTTAGCACGGAAGGCGATTGGCTTAATTGGAAATGTATGGTAATGATGCAATGTCGTATAATGATTTGGCTTGGTATTTAGATGCATTACAAGCTCACAATCTGGGTTCTTACGTCACTGTGGATGTTAATTCTTATACAAATCAGCTTGAGCGAGTGTTTGTTGGTTTAGGTGCTTGTATTCTTGGCTTCAAACATTGTCGGCCTATGATATTTTTAGACGGTACTCATTTGAAGGGGAGGCCAGGTGTTTCGATGGGTGCAACAACGAAGAATGGCAACCAAGGTATGATCTAGTGTTAAATTGATTTCATGCAGACATGCATATGGTATAACTTTAATTCTGTGGTATCAGTTTTCTCTAATATATTTTCTACTGTATCAATTTAGTATTTTTTTCAGTATCAGTTTTCTAGTTGTACAGATAATTGGTAGCATTGTTTCTTGCATGAAGGTATCAGTTTATTATCTGTTGTTAGTGGGGTAGCATTTTTGTATGACTGTAAACATCATTTTTAAATACACAATTTGTAGATAGCTTTTTAATATGTAGCTAGGTATCAGTTTATGTTACACAGTTTTTAAGTATCAGTTTTGAGTTTCTGCAGGTATCAGTTTTTGTTAACCATTATTAAATTAGCTTCTTTTGTATGCTTGCAAGGAATCAATTTTATTTGCAATTACAAATTATTTTCGAGTTCTTATTCCGTAATTTGTTCTGCAGGTTTCTTCCCTCTCGCTATGGCCATAGTTTCAATTGAGAATTTGGACAATTGGACTTGGTTTTTAACTCATTTGAAGGAAATGTTGAAAGAAGATCGTGATTTGGTTTTTATGTCGGATCAACATCTGTGTTTGATTTCTAGTGTTCAAGATGTTTTTCCTACAGCATACCATAGTTATTGCAACCTTCACATGGAACAAAATTTACTTTCTGCGGTTAAGTCAAAAAATGCACACATTTCTATTGTGGAATTGTTTAGGACTTGTTCTCGAGCATCTACTATAAATGAGTTTAATATAGCTCATTTAAGTTTTTGGAAATTGGTGGTCCTGCAGCAGCTAATTTTTTGAGAGACAAACCATTTGATCAATGGGCTGACTTGTTCTTTCGAGGCAGAAGGTATGGTGAGTATAGCTCTAATGTGGCTGAAATTTTCAATAGTTGGATTTTAGACGAGCGGGCATTACCTATTACATCTTGTTTAGATGGAATACGAATAAAAATCATGGAGCAAATGGCTAAACGTAGAGCGGAATCTCGTTTAAGGACTACGCTCTTATGTCCAACTATGGAAAACCGTTTAAAAGAATTGGTTGAAGAAGTAATTGGTAGGGATATATTCAAGTCTTCTGAATACCATTTTGAAGTGAAATCTCCAATATCCCATCATGTCGATCTTAAAGACTGGACATGCAGCTGCAATCAATGGAAAGTTACGGGTTTTCCATGTGCTCATGCAATTAAATGCATTACTAAAATGAAATTAAATGCATATGATTTCATTGAGGATTATTTTACCGTGGCAGCTTGAAACACCCCACCTCTGTTAAGGTCACTCACAAAGGGAATGCCTTAATTTTGGTGGAGGTTTATAAGTAAAAGCCACAGATAAACTCAAGACAGATATAAATACACATATTTTAAACAGCGGAAACCAACAGACTTTTATTCATCAATACGTGTTCCAAAACAAAACATTCCATAATTGTCTCAAAATACTTCCATCATTACAACATCATAACTGTCTTGATTATTAAAGAAGCATAAAACATAAATAAAGTGACAAAAATCCCCATAGTGATATCCAAACCCATAGTCCGAGCAAAAGAGACCCAAATCATACATCTACATTCTTGGAGCTTGAACAGAGCCTGACTGAGCTGAGCTGTTTCCTCCCTATGGACCGGGGGGGGGGGGGGGACGAAAGAAGACGAAAAGAAAATAGGGTCAGACATAAAGCCTGAGCAAATCTAGTAACTCTTCAGTATGTGAATAAGAAAAGGGCATGATAGATATATACTGAAAATAGGATAGTGTCACAAGCTAAGGGGGTGTCGAATGTACTATCGCACCCATACTATATCTCTGCATCTACTTGAGTTTACTCTAACTGGCACCCCATGGTGAGGGTAAAGTGATCCCCAACTTTATTAAAAGATCAGCTCCTACTCGCGTTAACATGTGTCATACGGCCCCCAAGAATTATAGATACCTATGCTGGTCTCACCAAGGGGTGTATCAAGACCCATGGTGACGGCCCCGACACAAATTCTAGAAGGCATAGGTTATACTACTGGTGTCCCCAGTGCCCTGGTTGTCTGCTCCGAAGTGTGTGCACGCGCACACCCCGTTAGACCTGCACTGTGCACCCACCGCCGTCGTTTGACCGCTTACAAGCAACCCAGTAATCGTGCCCCATCCTGCCTAGTTTCAGGGTACCATTGATACCTAAATTGGGTTACTGCTGAAACGGGTCCCTCATTACCAGGATTTTCTAGTCAAACATGTTAAGTGGTTAAGTGTCTGTATTTACCTAACCCCCACCCATCAATTCTTATTAACACGTTGAATTTGGTTAAGTGTTATAGTTGACTTAACCCTACCACCTGTCCTTTGCCTCTTAGGAGCACCAGACCACCCACATTAGACAGGTATTGCTACGATTACTGGATATGCCGGTCGGTTCCGGGCAGGTTTACACCGTAGCTCAGTCTAACCTCAGGTCTTTATTGGGCTCAATGCTTAACCACCCACCTTGGATAGGTATTGTTGTGACTACTGGACAGCCGGACGGTTCCGGGCAGGTTTACATCACAACTCAATCCAACCTCCGGTTAAGCATATCGTGTTTTCTAAATTTACATATTTATTATTATATATGTAAATGTCATATCTTTTATTCCTGGGAATAACAATTTATACCACTTAAATGTCATTGTCATTGGCATGTGCCAAACATGCCAACATATATTTTCATGTTTTACACCCAAAACCCCCTTTATACGTTCGCAACGTTATAACAAATGTTAGGCTCGACACAATTCAGCCCAACTTTATAAACGTAAGAAAAGGGGAAATTAAGAACATGTAATATTTTGCAACATATAAGGGTGTGTGGCGCATGAACTTGCAGTTTAGCGATACTAACATAAATGATGGGTCATGTGAACTTGCATTCAAATCAAAGTATAACTAAGTAGGTGGCATATGAGATGGCATAGTTTAGGCTAATACAAACTTGTGTTTAAACATGTTTAACTTGGCATAATGTCAAACACAAAACTAGCATGATGTATATTTAACAAAAGGTCCAATTATAACATTTAATTCACATAGCCTATTTCAACATGAACTTGCATAGTTTATGAAACACAAACGATACTTAACATAGGTCCAATTTCACTGGCAAATAAACATGAACTCGCATGATTTACGAAACCCAAATGATGCTTAACATAGATCCAATTATATTTGCAAACAAACATGAAAGTGATAACATAGGCTTTGGGTCATCTAGGCATAAAAGGTTTCAAGTCTAAATCATGTTTACATAAATTCTAATTTAGACTAAGGGAATATACATAGTCCATGCCATCGACATATACATAAAAGGATCAATTTCTAATTTTTGCCACAACTTGCAAGTGCCATTGTTTTCATATACAATTTTTCAATAGGCTTGCATTAATCAATTTATGCCACAAACTTCAATACACAAGTCATGACAGAATCATCACTATACATAGAATTTTATACAATATAATAACACAATTCTATTTTCATTCACAGCGAATCGCATCGCAATTCTTATTCATATTCTGAAATGTCACTATACTTACAATGAATGCAGAATCTTGAATTCTGGATTCTGAATTCTGAAATTGAAATGCGCTCCTTTGGGTAGACTAATGTTGCGTTGAAAACTTTTTGATTTAAACTTTAAATCTTCTTCTTAGTTTGATTCGTCTCTAGGCTTTTCTCTTGACAGCTATGTTCAATTCCTCCCTAGCAGCATGACGACTCCTTTCTCATATTTTTTGTGAAGTTTCAGTTGAGAGTTAGGGTGTATTTATATATTTTTAAGTTGTTTTGAGCCGTCAGATGAAGATAGGAGGAATCTAGGCCATTCAAAATTAAGAGAGCCAATAAAGAGGTGACACTTCAGCCCTAGTGACACACATGGCCTCAGAAATTCGAGCCAGAGCGACCAGCCAGGTCGACACTATGGTCGAGCTGGGGGGGACCAGGTCGACACTATGGTCGACCTGGGGTGACCAGGTCGACACCATGGTCGACCCTATGGTCGACCTGGTCTCTGGGCGGGAATTTTCCCGCCCAGCCCAGTTTGAACCTGAAATTCGAAAATTTGAAATTGAAGTGAGTTGTTTGAATTTAAATTTGATTCTGAAACTTCCGAAGGCCATAAGTCCTTCATACGGAGTCCGATTCACGCAAACTCAGACTCTATCTTAAGCAGAATTCCGAGACAAACGCAATGGCGTAACCCATTTTCCTTAATTCTTTCATTTAGAATTAATTATACTTTAATTTTTGAAGATTAGCATTATAGAATTCACGGGGTGTTACATTCTTCCCTCATTAATAGGATTTCGTCCCCGAAATCTTCAAGTTAGGAAGAATGTATACCCTACCATCCAACAGTCCATCTACTCAACCAGCAAACACATGCATCCACTGTCCTTAAAAGACTTATAATGCTTCATGATCATATGCATAGTGTGTGTACATGTCCTTATCTAATGCAAAAATCAGGCGGTAAATAAGTTGACCTCCTTAATGCGAATCATGTAAGTGTCAAGAATCCATTATGTATGCAAATTTTTCCTATTCATAATTCTACATGAGTGCACAACCATTCATACAAATGCGACAACCATATGACAGCATATCAAGTTTCAACCATATACAAATGAGAATACACATATGCATATACAATATGAAGTGATTGAGCCGATTTATAACCTAGGGTGTGTGTGTGTGTGCATCCACGAGCAACCACTAGCAACCACTAGCAACCATTTGTAGCCATCATCCATAAGATGTTTTCAAATACATGTTTGCATCCATTTGTTTTCTACCTAAGGAGTTAGGAAAAGGACCGAGAAGATATACCTAAAAAGATAGATAAAGCATAACTTAAGGAAAAAGAGAGATCAAAGATGTACCCTAAAAAAGAAGAGGGTAGGTAGCGCGTATTCTGTCCTCAGTTTCCCAAGTCGCGTCTTCCTCGGCGTCGCTCCACTGAACTTTGACGAGTTTGACTTCGCGGTTGCGTAGCCTTTTCACTTCAGTTCCTAAGATGCGGGTTGGAACTCTCCTCACAGTTGCTTCACGTTCCACTTTGGCTTCTTCTAGAATGCTAGGTTCCACCACTTCTGCTGACTCATGCAAACACTTCCGGAGGTGAGAAACATGAAAGACGTTGTGAACTCCGGCCAGTCTCTCGGGTAGCTCTAATCTATAGGCCATCTTTCCAACCTTCTCGATGATAGGAAACGGTCCTATAAATCTTGGTGCTAGCTTTCTGGCGGATCCAAAACGAACGACGTTCCTTAAAGGTGATACCTTAAGGAAAACCCTGTCCCCAACCTCAAACTCAAGGTCGGTCCTTCTTTTGTTGGCGTAGGATTTCTGTCGGTCTTGGGAAGTCTTCATTCTCCTACGTATCAAGTCTACTTTCTCCAAAGTCTCTCGAATCATGCCTGGTCCAAGTATAAGCTTATCTGTAGACTTGTACCAACAAGTTGGTGATTTGCACGGCCTTCCATACAAGGCTTCGAAGGGTGCCATACCGATGGTAGCTTGGTAGCTGTTGTTATAGGCAAATTCCACTAAAGGAAGGTGATACTCCCACGTCCCTCCAAAGTCGAGATCGCAAAGTCTCAAAAGATCCTATAAAACTCTATTCACCCTTTCCGTCTGGCCGTCTGTTTGGGGGTGATAGGCCGTGCTCAGACATAACTGTGTGCCTACAGCTTCTTGTAGACTCCACCAAAACTCGCTTGTCAAGATAGGGTCTCGGTCACTAACAATGCTGGAGGGTATCCCATGGAGTCGAAGTATTTCCTTGAGATAAAGAGATGCTAGAGATGCGGCAGTCCTTCTACTCTTGATAGGTACGAAGTGGGCGCTCTTAGTAAGCCTATCCACTATTACCCAAATGCTAGTGTTGCCTTTTCTCGACCTAGGTAGTCCATCAATGAAGTCCATTGAAATTCTATCCCACTTCCACTGTGGGACCTCTAAAGGATGAAGTAGTCCTCCGGGCTTCTTTTGTTCCGCCTTGGCCCGTTGGCAGGTCATGCACTTAGAAACGAAATCTGCCATGTCATGTTTCATGCCGTTCCAAAAGAAAGTCCTTTTTATATCCTTGTACATCTTATCGCCGTTAGGGTGTATAGTCATCTTAGAATGATGCGCTTCTTCGAGAACCTTCTTTGTCAACTCCCTTGCTTGTGGGACGCATAATCTTCCATCTCGCCTCAGCCACCCCTTATCATCGATGGTGTACCTACTGAGGTGACTGGAAGTCTCACCCCTAATAAGTTTATCAATCACATCGACAAGCTGAGGGTCTTCACGTTGTGCAGCCCCTATTGAGTCCAAGAGAGTAGGGCGTACTTCGAGAGATGCTAGCAAACCTGGTACAAAACCTGAGGAGGGCCTAAAGTTAAAACTGGCTATATACTCCAGGCTTGGCCTTTCCACAAAGAGAGGGCTTAAGGTCAGTTTCTTACGGCTCAACGCGTCTTCTTCTACGATGCCTTTGCCGGGAGTATAGGAAATTTCAAAGTCATACGAGGCAAGAAACTCCATCCATCTTTGCTGCCTCAAGTTAAGGTCCTTCTGCAAGAAGAGATATTTCAATGATTTATGTTCAATGTACAATTCAAACTTCTCACCTAGGAGATAATGGCGCCAAGACTTAAGCGCAAAGACGATGGCGGCTAACTCAAGATCATGGGTTGGGTAGTTCTTTTCATGAACTTTTAATTGTCTTCCACCATAAGCTACTACCCTTCCTTCTTGCATTAGAACAGCGCCTAGTCCTGTTCCACATGCATCCATGTATACCGTGAACATTTTGCTTCCATCTGGCAAAGTCAGAACTGGGGCTGTT
This sequence comes from Allium sativum, assembly GCA_030737875.1. NCBI lineage: Eukaryota > Viridiplantae > Streptophyta > Magnoliopsida > Asparagales > Amaryllidaceae > Allium > Allium sativum. The sequence goes on from JASFAX010004451.1 coordinate 32,979, forward strand.
GTGAGAGCCCTTTTAAATTGTTGGAAAGCAAACTCGTAATTCAAATCCCAAGTGAACGCCAGATTCTTCTTTGTTAGCCTTGTGAGTGGGGCTGAGATTTTCACGAAATCCCTAATAAACTTTTGGTAAAAACCGGCTAGCCCAAGAAAGCTTCGAACTTCGGTTGCATTTCTTGGTGTCTTCCAATCTTGCACTGCCACCACTTTCGCGGGGTCCACGGCCAACCCTTCTTTGGACACTATATGCCCCAGAAATCTTACCTCTTTTCTCCAGAAGTGACATTTGGAGAATTTGGCTTTTAACAGATGTGAACGGAGAGTTTCCATGATTTCTTTCAGATGCTGAGCATGCTCTTCCTCATTCTTTGAGAAGATTAAGATATCGTCCACGAAGACAACCACAAATTTGTTGAGGAATTCTTTGAATACCCTGCTCATTAGGTCTACGAAATAAGCGGGTGCATTTGTCAAGCCTAAAGGCATGACAAGCCACTCGAAGAAATCGTCTGGGGTTCTGAACGTCGTTTTATCAATACTATCTTCAGCTACTCTTAGCTGATGGAACCCAGTTGCCAGATTAAGTTGGGAGAAGACCGTTGCACCTACAAGCTGATCAAACAAATCGTCGATTCGGGGAAGAGGGTGCCTATTTTTCTTGGTTAATTTGTTTAACTCCCTATAGTCGACGCAAAGGCGAAGCGAACCGTCCGCTTTAGTTGCGAACACCACTGGAGCACCCCATTCCGAAATGCTGCGTCTAATGAACCCCTTTTCGAGAAGTTCTTTAACCTTCTTACTGAGCTCCTTTCTCTCCTTTGGTGCCATGTGTTAGACAGGTAAAGCTACATGCTTTGCGTTATCCACAAGATATATGCGGAAGTCTATTTCCCGCCTCGGAGGTAAGCCTTTCACCTCCTCAAAGACATCCGGATATTCCCGGACTACTCTCACTGATTGCAAATTCTCATCAGAAGCATCAAGAAACTCTAGATAACTTAGCATAACAGCATTCAAGGGATTACAAGAAATTTCTAGAGTGTTACCAAGCCGAGTCAAGAGCCTAACTAATCTTTTCTCACAATCAAGAATGGCACTATTACAGGATAACCAGTCCATGCCTAAGATCAAACCATATCCCGAGAAGCCTAAGACAAAGGCATCACAACTAAACTCAATGTTGAGAATAGAGATTTCCAAACCCAAACAAAGCATTGACAAGTAAGCGGAGCCCCCAATTGGATTTGAAACTACTAAGGGATCTTCTACCATACTAGTGTCTAGATGCAGAGATTCTACTAAGCCAGATGAAATAAAAGAGTGCGATGAGCCAGAGTCAAAAAGTGTACGAACTAGATGATCATAAAGATAGACTACACTTTCTACAGAAATATTACTACCTCGTTCCTGCTGAGGTGCCACTAGTGCATGAACCTGACCCCCTGAAGTGGATCCAGCTTTCTGTCCCTGTCCTTTCTTCTTTGGGCAGTCCTTAGCTTGGTGCCCAGTCTCTCCACAATGAAAGCAACCACCCATCTTCGCCTTCCTTTTCCGACAGTCTTTTGATATATGGCCCACAATGCCATAGAAATTGCACCTTCTCTTCTCACGGGGCTTATTGTTCTTCCCTCCTTTCTTGAAGTCTGTTTTCTTTGCTTGTAGGCATTCTTTCTTCTCTTCCACCTTAGTTTCTTTCTTGCCATGGTCTTCCTCGTGTAGCAATGCCATGTCCACCAAGCTTTCATAAGTCGCTCCCGTAGATACGTAGGTCATAGCAAGGCTGTGTAGAGGCTCATCCAAACCCTTGACGAAGCGAAGTGCCTTCTTGTGTTGGGTGTTTACTAAGTCTAACCCAAATCTGGCCAGTTGATTAAACTGATTAACATATTCCCTGATCGTTATGCTCCCCTGTTTCAGAGTTAGAAACTTCTCCATTTGCAGGCTTCTTTCTGCTTGGGAGAGGAATTTCTTCTCAAACCTTGTGCTGAAATCTTCCCATGTTTCCACCGCCCTCTGAGCATTGGTAACTTCCCACCAATAGGAAGCCTCATCCTTAAGCAACCATACCGCTAGTTGTATCTTTTTCCTGTCATCCACTCCAAAGATGACAAACAGATCCTCAGTCTCCTATAGCCAGTTTCTTGCCCCTAAAAAGGATTTTGTCCCATAAAAGTCTTTCCACCCATTGCCTTGAAGTCTCTACATGTTTTTACGAAGGCATTTCCACGAGGAAGTGGAGGAGGAGGAGGAACCGCGACCACTGGAGAAGGGATGTCTGCTGGGCCCACGCCATTGGCCCTTGCTTCTAAGTACCTCCTAAACTAGCTGGGAATCGGCACTCCTTCTGGGAGGTTAAGGTCTCCAGACATGCTGAAAAAGAAAGGGAAAAATTCAAAACGAAGGACAGAGAGAGATAGATAGGGCACATAGCTTTAGGGGATTTTGTCTTTTATAAATATAACACTTTTTCTTGAAAAATGCTTCTTTAAACTTTCTTTTGAACAATTTCAAAAACTTTTATCTTGTCTGGTAAACCTATGCTCTGATACCAAGTGAAACACCCCACCTCCGTTAAGGTCACTCACAAAGGGAACGCCTTAATTTTGGTGGAGGTTTATAAGTAAAAGTCACAGATAAACTCAAGACAGATATAAATACACGTATTTTAAACAGTGGAAACCAACAGACTTTTATTCATCAATACGTGTTCCAAAACAAAACATTCCATAATTGTCTCAAAATACTTCCATCATTACAACATCATAACTGTCTTGATTATTAAAGAAGCATAAAACATAAATAAAGTGACAAAAATCCCCATTGTGATATCCAAAGCCATAGTCTGAGCAAAAGAGACCCAAATCATACATCTATGTTCTTGGAGCTTGAACAGAGCCTGACTAAGCTGAGCTGTTTCCTCACTGTGGACCTTGGGGGAAACGAAAGAAAGAAGACGAAAAGAAAATAGGGTCAGACATAAAGCCTGAGTAAATCTAGTAACTCTTCAGTATGTGAATAAGAAAAGGGCATGATAGATATATACTGAAAATAGGATAGTGTCACAAGCTAAGGGGGTGTCGAATGTACTATCGCACCCATACTATATATCTGCATCTACTTGAGTTTACTCTAACTGGCTCCCCATGGTGAGGGTAAAGTGATCCCCAACTTAATTTAAAGATCGGGTCCTACTCACGTTAACATGTGTCATACGGCCCCCATGAATTGTAGATACCTATGCTGGTCCCACCATGGGGTGTATCAAGACCCATGGTGATGGCCCCGACACAAATTCTAGAAGGCATAGGTTATACTACTGGTGTCCCCAGTGCCCTGGTTGTCTGCTCCGAAGTGTGTGCACGCCCACACCCCGTTAGACCTGCACTGTGCACCCACCGCCGTTGTTTGACCGCTTACAATCAGCCCGGTAATCTTGCCCCACCCTGCCTAGTTTCAGGGTACCATTGATACCTAAATTGGGTTACTGCTGAAACGGATCCCTCGTTAGCAGGATTTTCTAGTCAAACATGTTAAGTGTTTATGTATATGTATTTACCTAACTCCCACCCATCAATTCTTGTTAACATGTTGAATTTGGTTAAGTGATATAGTTGACTTAACCCTACCACCTGTCCTTAGCCTCTTAGGAGCACCAGACCACTCACATTAGACAGGTATTGCTACGGTTACTGGATATGTCGGTCGGTTCCGGGTTGGTTTACACCGTAGCTCAGTCTAACCTCGGGTCTTTATTGGGCTCAGTGCTTAACCACCCACATTGGATATGTATTGTTGTGACTACTGGACAACCGGGCGGTTCCGGGCAGGTTTACATCACAACTCAATCCAACCTCGGGTTAAGCATATCGTGTTTTCTAAATTTACATATTTATTATTATATATGTAAATGTCATATCTTTTATTCCTGGGAATAACAATTTATACCGCTTAAATATCATTGTCATTGGCATGTGCCAAACATGCCAACATATATTTTCATGTTTTACACCCAATACCCCCTTTTATACGTTCGCAACGTTATAACAAATGTTGGGCTCGACACAATTCAGCCCAACTTTATAAGCATAAGAAAAGGGGAAATTAAGAACATGTAATATTTTGCAACATATAAGGGTGTGTGGTGCATGAACTTGCAGTTTAGCGATACTAACATAAATGATGGGTCATGTGAACTTTCATTCAAATCAAAGTATAACTAAGTAGGTGGCATATGAGATGGCATAGTTTAGGCTAATACAAACTTGTGTTTAAACATGTTTAACTTGGCATAATGTCAAACACAAAACTAACATGATGTATATTTACCAAAAGGTCCAATTATAACATTTAATTCACATAGCCTATTTCAACATGAACTTGCATAGTTTATGAAACACAAACGATACTTAACATAGGTCCAATTTCACTGGAAAATAAACATGAACTCGCATGATTTACGAAACCCAAATGATGCTTAACATAGATCCAATTATATTTGCAAACAAACATGAAAGTGATAACATAGGCTTTGGGTCATCTAGGCATAAAAGGTTTCAAGTCTAAATCATGTTTACATAAATTCTAATTTAGACTAAGGGAATGTACATAGTCCATGCCATCGACATATACATAAAAGGATCAATTTCTAATTTTTGCCATAACTTGCAAGTGCCATTGTTTTCATATACAATTTTTCAATAGGCTTGCATTAATCAATTTATGCCACAAACTTCAATACACAAGTCATGACAGAATCATCACTATACATAGAATTTTATACGATATAATAACACAATTCTATTTTCATTCACAGCGAATCACATCGCAATTCTTATTCATATTCTGAAAGGTCACTATACTTACAATGAATGCAGAATCTTGAATTCTGGATTCTGAATTCTGAAATTGAAATGCGCTCCTTTGGGTAGACTAATGTTGCGTTGAAAACTTTTTGATTTAAACTTTAAATCTTCTTCTTAGTTTGATTCGTCTCTAGGCTTTTCTCTTGACGGCTATGTTCAATTCCTCCCTAGCAGCATGACGACTCCTTTCTCATATTTTTTGTGAAGTTTCAGTTGAGAGTTAGGGTGTATTTATATATTTTTAAGTTGTTTTGAGCCGTCAGATGAAGATAGGAGGAATCTAGGCCATTCAAAATTAAGAGAGCCAATAAAGAGGTGACACGTCAGCCCTAGTGACACACATGGCCTCAGAAATTCGAGCCAGAGCGACCAGCCAGGTCGACACTATGGTCGAGCTGGGGGGGACCAGGTCGACACTATGGTCGACCTGGGGTGACCAGGTCGACACCATGGTCGACCCTATGGTCGACCTGGTCTCTGGGCGGGAATTTCCCGCCCAGCCCAGTTTGAACCTGAAATTCGAAAATTTGAAATTGAAGTGAGTTGTTTGAATTTAAATTTGATTCTGAAACTTCCAAAGGCCATAAGTCCTTCATACGGAGTCCGATTCACGCAAACTCAGACTCTATCTTAAGCAGAATTCCGAGACAAACGCAATGGCGTAACCCATTTTCCTTAATTCTTTCATTTAGAATTAATTATACTTTAATTTTTGAAGATTAGCATTATAGAATTCACGGGGTGTTACATTCTTCCCTCATTAATAGGATTTCGTCCCCGAAATCTTCAAGTTAGGAAGAATGTATACCCTACCATCCAACAGTCCATCTACTCAACCAGCAAACACATGCATCCACTGTCCTTAAAAGACTTCTAATGCTTCATGATCATACGCATAGTGTGTGTACATGTCCTTATCTAATGCAAAAATCAGGCGGTAAATAAGTTGACCTCCTTAATGCGAATCATGTAAGTGTCAAGAATCCATTATGTATGCAAATTTTTCCTATTCATAATTCTACATGAGTGCACAACCATTCATACAAATGCGACAACCATATGACAGCATATCAAGTTTCAACCATATACAAATGAGAATACACATATGCATATACAATATGAAGTGATTGAGCCTTAAACTGCTCCTTAATTTTGATAAAAGTGCGGTTATGGTTTTTAATGATGTTAATAAGGTGGAGACATTGGTAGCTGACACCTTAAACTGCTCCATTATGAATTTCCCTGTTGATTATCTAGGTTTTAATATTAGACCTTCAAAGCTTAAAAAAGAAGATTGGTTAGTGATCATTGATAAGATTAATAATAGACTACTTAGTTGGAATAACAGATTCCTTTCGAGAGCAGGTAGATTAGTCCTAGTCAATTCGGTACTTTCGGCTATTCCATCATATTGGATGGTTGTACATCGATTTCCTTTATGGGTCATAGAGAAGATTGATAGGATTAGACGTAACTTTCTTTGGAATGGTGCTTCC
>JASFAX010004452.1:0-39331 GCA_030737875.1 Allium sativum
CCCCACCCCAATTCGCTGTTTTGAACTTTTTCGCATATTTATTTATTTAATTTTTAATTATATATATATATATATATATCAATATATATATATTTCTCTGCGCAACCCATTTCACTTAATTCTTTTCTAAAAATTAAGTATACTTTAATTTGTGAATTTTAATGTTATTAAATTACGGGGTGTTACATTCTCCCCTCCTTAAAGGATTTCGTCCCCGAAATCTCCAAGTCAAGAAGAATGTATATCCTACCATCTAATCGTCCATCTACTCAACCATCAAACACCAGCATCCATTGTCCTTAAAAGACTTCTAATGCTTTAATATTTATATGCACAGTGTGTGTGTATGTCCATATCTAATGCAAAATTAGGCGGTCTACTAATTCAGTCGACCTCCTTATTGCAATTCATGATAGTGCCATGCGTCCAATATGTATGCAAAAGATTCCTAATGATATATATTAATTCTATATGCGTGCACAACCATCCACCCGAATGCAGCAACTATATGATAATACAACCATTATACATCCATTTTACTAAATACATCCATATATATGCAATATGCAATATGAAGTGACTGAGCCGATCTAGTGCCTAATAGTGTGTGTATATGCATCCACGAGCAAACACTTGCATCCACTTTGCATCCACCATACATAACATGTCTCAAACACATGTTTCAACCATAGGATTATCCTAACTAAAGGTCAAAGATACTAGCGAGAGGATATACTAAAGATAAGATAAGTACAAGCTAATCGATAAAGGAGAAATTAAAGGACATACCCTCAAAAAGAAAAGCGTATCGTGAACGCATCTTCTCTTCCGTCTCCCAAGTAGCGTTGCTCTCATCATCTCCCCATTGCACTTTGACTAGTCTGACCTCTCGATTCCTCAACCTCTTGATCTCCGACCCAAGAATGTGCGTAGGAGCTCATCGAATTGTCGCATCACGCTCTATCTCCACCTCTCTAAGCAAGCTCGGCTCTACCACTTCCGCGGTCTCGTGCAAGCACTTCCTCAAATGTGACACATGGAATATGTCATGTACACCACTAAGTCTCTTGGGCAACTCCACTCTATACGCCATTCGTCCAATCCTCTCCTTAATAGGAAACGACCCTACAAACCTTGGTGCTAATTTCCCAACGGACCCAAAGCGAAAAACGTTCCGTAATGGAGACACTTTGACAAAGACCATGTCCCCAACTTCAAACTTGAGATCTGTCCTCCTCTTATCCGCATAAGATTTCTGCCTATCCTATGCTGCTTTCATCCTCCTTCGAATCAAGTCGATCTTCTCCGAAGTCTCCCTAATCATATCGGGCCCAAGTAAGATCTTATCCGTAGATTCCCACCAACATGTAGGTGAACGACAAGGTCGTCCATATAGAGCTTCGAATGGTGCCATACCAATGCTGGACTGAAAGCTATTATTATATGCGAACTCAACCAATGGAAGATGCTCTTCCCTTATACCCCCAAAGTCTAGGATACATAGCCTCAACAGATCCTCTAGAATGCGATTCACCCTCTGAGTCTGGCCATCCGTCTGAGGATGATATGCGGTGCTCAAACATAATTGAGTCCCTACCGCCTCTTGTAAGCTTCTCCAAAATTCGCTAGTGAAAATAGGATCGCGGTTGCTCACTATGCTAGAAGGAACACCGTGCAAACGAACTATTTCTCGAACGTATACGGAGGCTAACCATGGAGCAGTCCTCTTACTCTTTACGGGAATGAAATGGGCGCTTTTAGTAAGTCTATCGACTATAACCCAAATTCCCGTATTACCCTTCCTTGATCGTGGTAACCCATCCACAAAATCCATCGAGACACTTTCCCAATTCCATAGTGGAACCTCCAATGGGTGAAGCAACCCACCGGGCTTCTTTTGCTCCGCTTTTACTTGTTGGCACACCAAGCATCTAGCGACATACTTGGCCACATCTTTCTTCATGCCGGCCCAAAAGTAAACTCTCTTCATGTCTTTGTACATCTTGTCCCCGCCGGGATGAATGGTCATCTTCGAATGATGTGCTTCATCAAGAATAGTCTTCCTTAGGTCATCGTCTTTTGGTACAAAAAGTCTATCGTCCCTACGTAACCAACCCTTATCATCTAGGGTATACCTACGGAGATATCTTGATGACTCCCCTCCTTTGAGCTTTTCTACTAACTCAACTAACTGTGGGTCGTCTCGCTGTGCCTCGCCAATTCGTCCCAAAAGCGTAGGTCTGACCTCCAAGGATGCTAGCAAACCGGGTACGAAGTCAACGGAAGGTCTAAAGTCAAACATCGAAATGAATTCTAAACTTCGTCGCTCAACAAACAAAGGACTTAAGGATAATCTTTTTCTACTTAAGGCGTCTGCCACCACGTTACCCTTGCCAGGGGTATAGGCTATTTCGAAGTCGTAGGATGCTAAGAACTCCATCCACCTTTGCTGCCTTAAGTTCAAGTCCTTTTGAGAGAATAGGTATTCTAAAGACTTGTGGTCAGTGAATAATTCGAATTTCTCGCCAAGAAGATAATGACGCCAAGACTTAAGCGCGAAAACAATAGCGACCAATTCTAGGTCATGTGTAGGATAATTTTTCTCATGCGCTCTCAACTGCCTTCCACCATAGGCTATTACCCTACCCTCTTGCATTAAGACTGCGCCTAGTCCTGTCCCACAAGCATCAGTATAAACGGTAAACGGCTTACTCCCGTCTGGCAATACTAAGACTGGGGCTGAAGTCAAAGCTCTCTTCAAACGTTGGAACGCATCATCACAATCTACGTCCCATGTGAAAACTAGGTTCTTCTTCGTCAAGCGTGTCAATGGAGCTGATATCTTTGCGAAGTCTTTGATAAACTTCCTATAGTAGCCAGCCAACCCCAAGAAACTTCTCACTTCGGTAGCATTTTTAGGGACCTTCCAATCATGGATGGCCACCACCTTCGCGGGATCCGCGGCTATCCCTTCTTTGGAAACCACGTGCCCCAAGAATAGTACTTCCTTCCTCCAGAAGTGACACTTAGAAAATTTAGCCTTAAGGCTATGCTCTCGTAGGGTCTCCAACACTTCCCTAAGATGTAGGGCATGCTCTTCTTCATCCTTAGAAAAGATCAAGATGTCATCTACAAAGACTACCACGAATTTTTTAAGGTACTCCCTAAACACCCTACTCATCAAATCAACAAAGTATGCGGAGGCGTTTGTCAAACCGAAGGGCATCACTAGCCATTCATAGAAACCGTCCAGAGTCCTAAAGGCAGTCTTGTCTATGCTATCCTCAGCCACCCTCAACTGATAGAACCCAATGGCTAAGTCTAACTGTGAAAATACTAAGGCGCCAACTAACTGATCGAAGAGATCGTCAATCCTCGGCAGTGGGTGTCTGTTCTTCTTAGTAAGTTTATTAAGTTCTCTATATTCCACACATAGTCTAAGGGACCCATCCGCCTTCGTGGAAAATACCACTGGAGCACCCCACTCCGATATACTTCGTCTTATGAACCCTTTCTCAAGTAACTCCTTCACTTGCTTATCGAGTTCCCTCCTTTCACGTGGAGCCATGTGGCGTACTGGCAAAGATACTGGTTTCGCATTATCCACAAGATATATTCGAAAATCTATCTCCCGCTTTGGAGGAAAGCCCTTCACCTCCTCAAACACATCCGAATATTCTCGGACCACTCTAACAGATCGTAGATTTTCCTCAGACGCGTCAAGCGATTCTATATAACTTAGCATAACCGAATTTATGGGATTACAGAAGATTTCGAGAGTGTTGCCAAGGCGAGTCACGAGCCTAACTACTCTCCTTTCTCAATCAAGAACGGCTCCATTTCTGGATAACCAATCCATTCCTAAAATTAGCCCATAGCCTGTGAAGCCCAACACATAAGCATCACATCTAAATTCAACGCTAAGTATGGAAATTTTCAAATCCAAACACATCATGGACAAATAAGCTGAGCCCCCTATTGGATTCGAAACAACTTAGGGATCCTCTACTAAACTGGTGTTTAAGTGCAGTGATTCAACTAATGATGTAGAGATAAACGAATGTGATGCGCCCGAATCGAATAAGGTACGGACAGGATGATCAAACAGAAAAACTAAGCTTTCAACAGAAATGGTTCTACCTCGTTCTTGCAGCGGTGGGACCGCAAAAGCCTGAACTTGTCCCCTAGCTTGCCCTGGTGCCATAAGAGCCTGCACCTGTCCTCCCGAGGTAGCTCCTGCCCTCTGCTCCTTCTTTGGGCAGTCCTTCACTAAATGTCCCGCATCGCCACAATGAAAACAGCCTGTCTTCTTTTTCTTTCAGCAATCCTTGCTGAGATGGCCTGGGGTTCCACAGTTAAAGCACTTCTTCTTTCCCTTGCCATTATTGTCTTTTCCACCCTTCTTGTTTTGCTATTGTGGTTTTTTCTGATCCCCCTTCTTCTCGGGTGCCTTATCAGCTTTAGCGCTTTTCTCCTCATGCATGAGCGCCATTTCTACTAACTTCTCAAAGGTGGCCCCCATTGGGATGTGGGTCATAGCCAACCCTTGCAATGGTTCATTCAAGCCATTCACGAACCTTAGAGCCTTCTTCTCCGGCGTGTTTACTAAGTCCAAGCCAAACCTTGCTAACTGATTAAATTTACTGACATATTCTTTCACTGATGAGCTTCCTTGCTTCAATATCAAGAACCTTTCCATATATAGATTTTCTTCCGCCCTTGACAGAAACTTCGCCTTGAACCTACGTCTGAAATCCGCCCAAGAGTCAACAGGACGCTCCCTATTAGTGACCTCCCACCAAAACGAGTCCTCTCCCTTCATCAACCAAGCTGCTAAACGAACTCTCCTCCCTTCTTCTACTTCAAAGATTTCTAGCAATTCTTCCACCTCCTTAAGCCAATCTCTAGCTTCCACAAACGTTTCTGACCCATGAAATGGTTTTCCACCCATAGCCTTGAATTCCTTGCACGTCTTTGCAAAAGTATCTACACGAGGAGAAGGAGGAGGAACGGGTGCAACTGGCGGTGGAGGAACATTGGCTGGACCTGCAGCGGCCCTAGCCTCCAATAGCCTCCAATACCATCTTGGTATCGTTACACCGTCGGGTAGATTAAGATCTTCAGCCATGCTGAAATGAAAAAGGAAAGATTCAAAATGGAGAATTCAAAAGATAATGATGTGTGGCTATTGGGGATTATGTTTTTCTTAAAAACTTTTCTCTTTAAATTTCTCATTAAAACATGTTTTTGAAAACACTTCTTCCAAAAATAACTATTTTTCTAAAGTATTTTTATCTGTCTGGTAACCTTAAGCTCCGATACCACGTGTAACATCCCACGTCCATTAATGTCACTCACAAAGGGAATGCATTAACTTCCATGGAGGTTAAAAGTGAATATAGAATAGAAAAATTACAAAAAGACGGTTAATAGGTAGTACTTGGAAATCTAAAACTTCATTTTATTGTAGCGGAAACATGTTTATTACATCACAAAAACCATAAATCAGAGTCAAGTACAATATCCATCTTGATCAAATAAAATACATAATCCCATTACATAAATGGCCATAAAAAAAAGAGAGAACAAGCTGGACTTTACTTCAACGGTCCAAGCTTTCCAAAGAGAGATGAAGCAATTCAATCAAACTCCACTAGAGCTGGGCCCAAACTGAGGACCTGGAGGGGGAAAAAGGATAGAAATAGAGAGGGTCAGACATAAAGTCTGGCGAGTATGATAATTCTAACAATACTATTATCAAAATAACTAGACTAAGGCATAAGCTGGAAGACAAGTAAATGTCTATGAACTCTTAAGAAGATAAAGATAGCGTTTAAGATAACGTTAAAGATAACGGTAAAGGCACACCTAATTACTAACGAATGATTACTACACTGCACCGCACATTACTACACTGCACCACACCAGTCACCCTATTGTTTGATCCCACTTGATTCACACAGAAACTTTATAAATAGACTTACATACCCCTAGCTGACTACATAGGTGTCGTCTGCCCCTATCTCCACTAGGTGTACCCCACTACCCACTTTCGATCGGCTCCATACTCGTAGATACCCGTGCTGGCCCCACAGTGGGGTGTATCACTCCCCTAAAGTGGCAACCCGATACAACTTGAGAATGCATGGCTTATACCTACACGATGCAACAACGTCTTACCTACCAGCCCGGGTCCACACACGCATACGAAACACGTTGGACTTGCGTTGCCACCGCTCCTCGTTTTGGCCTCTTACAGTCGAACCCAGCATGCGTGTCCCGTCCTCGACTTGGGTCGAGCCCACAAAGATACGTTTGGGATACTGGTCGAAATGGGCCCGCACAAGCTACCCACCTAAGCTTGTCACTAGTATATCCCACTTAACCCTCTTAGTCATGTTTATTTACATGTGTGTTTGGTTAAGTCTTACTAATCGTATTTCACATGCCACTAAGGGCAACCCCTAGATTCCTCATGCCACCCAAGGCACCTACTTAACCCCCATGTCCCACCTTACATGTTTATCTGGTTAAGTATTTCTTAATTCATTCAGGCCATAACCTCATAAAGACCTCTCACATTAGACTGGCATTTATGGCAGCTGGATTTGCCGGGCGGGTCCGGGCAGTCTTACACCATAAAAGAGTCTAACCTTGTGTCTTTACAACCGTTATGCTTTAGTTTAGGCCTAGGACCTCTCACATTGGGCTGACATTTGTGATCACTGGATTTGCCGGGCGGGTCCGGGCAGGTTTACGTCACAAACAAGTCCAACCTCGTGTCCTAAGCATTGATTAACACTTAAAATCTTTTACCCCAGTTTTAATAATTCCCTATTCATATTATTAATTAAGTCAACTTTTAATGATGTCCATAATTGACTCAATTATGGCCATCCACTTATGGCATGCAAAATCATATCAATTGCACCCCAAATTTTTAATATTAAATCCTTAATATTACCCCTACCCCACGTTTATACGTTCGCTTATTCAACCCATAATATCGTCCCACCACACATAATCACACAGATTATATACATCACATTATATATCACAATATAAAAATCATAGTAAAATAACTGTTGAGGAATCCAGTTGGATTCCTCCAACCTGTTTCCCTGCACCACAGATGTTAGATACAACAGTATAATATTCTGATAAACAGAATCAACATATAACTATTTGACGGTTTATATATATATATATATACGTAAATATATATATATATAAAATCTCTACTAACTGACTAGCAGTTCAATCAAACAGTCAACATACAGTCAAACAGACAATAATTAACAGTCCTAAGAATACACTGTAAAAGTAGAACTATTTGGAGTTGGTGAGTTTTACTCACCTTTGACGATCATCGTCAATGACGATAATCATCGCTTTATTCAGCTGGACAATTTATTTTGCTATAAATTGTAACGAACTCCAATCGACTCGCGGTCAGTTTCAGCGTGTAGTGCTCGTCCATACGATCCCAACGCAACTCACGGTTCGTCAATCTGACTCCGTATGATCAAGATATGACATTAACAAGTTATACAACTATTTGAATTTAAATAAACTTAAAATTAAAACTATCGGGCCTCACCCTTTCCATTCTTGGCCCAACACTAGTTAAACCCGCTCCCATTCAAGCCCATACCTCGTGGCCTCTCTTCCTCCTCATCTCCTACAGGCACCGAACAAAAATCATGGCCATTAGCCCACCTTTCAACCCCATTATCTCCAAGGATATACCACCGAACCTTAAACCGAAACCACCATGCTTCATCTCTTCACACCCCCTTCCACCTGGACATACGCACCTCCAACTCGCACGCATACTTCGAAATGCGTTTCCCCAAACCAAACCCGCGACGAACAGGAAGTGAGCGAACCAAAATGTCACCGGAAATGCCCAAAAATATGTGGTAGCTGCTAAAACACCCTACAAACTCAGAAATGATATCGGTTTCGCGAATAAACGATTTAATCATTCACTAAGGTAAACCCTAGGGATAAATACTTCGCTGTGTTATTTCCAGCGAGATCAAAAACTCACCGAGTTCAACAATGTATACATCGAAACGAAGAGAAACTCATGACAAATCTGAATATACTATTTCCATGATTTATAGAAATTTAAAAGGATTGTTTTTGATTTTCTTTTTCTCGCAATTGTTGCTGTAAGATGAAAAGAGTGTGGCGGCTCAAAGGAACGAGGTGCCATGCCTTTTATTTGGTTTTAGAAAAGGATTAGCGGAGAAAGTTGCATCCACGTTTATTTCTTTTGTTGTGATATATAGGATGTCCACGTTTTGACAGAGAATTAGAGGAGGACGTGCCTTCTTTAATGCCTTGTATGTTTTGGATGGACGTGAAGTGAGAACGTCTTATTTCCATTGTGACGAGTTAATACCTTATTTATAATTCTATTCATATATGAGCTGCTACGAACAGAAATAAAAACACCCGTGAGACGAGCAATGTCTCAGGGTCTCAAAAATATAATAATATCGGTAGATTAACTCATATTGTGAAACCCCAAAATGTTGATTACAGGGTGCAAAATACTCCAAATAAAACGTTGCTTATTTAATTAATTAAAAATTACAGTAAAATTCTAAAAATTAAATTATACCTATGTCTCAAAAGAACCTTGTCTAAATTCAAACCCGATCTCTAGTTATATCGAATAAACCGATATTGTCAATAAACGATTCTATAGCGACTATTTCAAAATTTGATTTGGACATACATCAAAATCTACACGACGAAATCCCGATTTTTCTCTTCCACTAGAAAGATATACTCCACCAGCTCCACACGTTTCTTGTTTCACAGAAATCCGATTTAAAATGAATCATGTACATTCAGTTGAAGTTCAAATCGCCAAATTGCGAACTGCCGCGACGTTTCAGGTTCGTTTTAATTATAATTATAAATTATAAGTTCGAACGTTGTACTTTAAGTTATCGATATCGCCAAATCGATATATAAATCATTAAATAAATTAATTATTCGACAGCTAACAAAACGCGCCATTACACGAACGCAATGGCACAGCCCGTTTCCCTTGATTCAGATTTTACAGTTTAATTCTGCCTCCATTTATGTTATAACATGTTATTCAAAAATACGGGTTGTTACAACCTTTCTCTCCATTCTTCCTCTCACTTTTCTCTCTTCCTCTTCATTACTTCTTTCCTCATTAATGTGCACCAAACCCTAACCCTAGCCTTACCTACCCTACCCCCACGCCCCCTACGTGCACGCAACACGCACACCCCCTCCTCCTCTCCTCCTCCCATAGCTTTATGACTTGAAAAGGAATCTCGTTTAGGGTTCTAGCTTCACCAACCTACCTCTAGCTCCTCTTTAGTGAGTTCTAAGTTCCCGAGACATCTTGTAGACCTCGGTAATCTCTCTAAAATTCTGGACAGTGGGAGTTTGATCTTCGGAGATCTCCAAGAAGCTAAAGCTCCTTCATTTCTTGCTTCATTCACTTGTTGGAAGGTGGACCGAAGTTGCCATGAAGTTTGAAGACATTCCGAGCCAAAATGGCGGGATTTTTAGACGGTAGCAAGCACCGGGAACTCCAAAATTGCAGTGTATATTTTTCTGATGGCTGGGATGAGAGATTCTTGCTTTAATAAGTGTATTAGAGTAGTTTAATTAGTTATGGAAAGTTAATTAGTTATGCATTTAAGTTTCTAAGTAATGTAGTGAAAATTTAGCAAGTTGCAAGTTAGAAATTGTATCATGTTACAATTAGAACGATATGTAAAATTTTCATGTAGTTAGATTACCTATTGCATGTAATACCCCTTTTGAGTTCAACACTTGAACTATTCACAAATCATTTGCACTAGAAGTGTTATATGAATATGTGACACTCTCATATCATACTCCGTGGATGGACACTTTTGACATCGTTAATGGAAGTAGATGATTTGTAACATCCCATATTTTTCTGTATATTTAATTGTCAATTTAAATTAAATAAAATGGGGTAATATTGGAAAAATCAAAATTTGTTGAATATAATGATGGTGATTGCTTGAATTGAGTATAAATAGATTTTCAAATTTAGTTTTATTTAGAAAGGCAATAATTTGAAATTTAATATTTAAATAATTAAATTAATTTGAGTGGTTTAAATTAAAAGTGGAATTCAAATTTAAATTGGAAACGGTGGAATTTTAAGTCATTAAATTATAACTGAAATTAAAATCAAAATTCAAATAATCAAATCAAGATTTAAAAATATGTGAAATTGATTTATAGAATTTATTCAAGTTATAACTAGATTTGAAATGGAAGTTAATAAAATATTTAATTTGAATTAAAAAAGTTAAATGAATAATTGGATATTTTATTAATTAATCAATTGTGAAATTTAATGGTTTTGGTGGCTGTCTCAGAATTTGACGAAACCAGTTCCATCGGATCCGGAATGGTGAATATTTAGAGAGTTTCAAATTTCGTCGAAATCGGGCTTGTCATTTGATCGAACTGAATAAAACATGAAGAGAATCAATGTGATTGGATAATTGTTTGTTTCTTATGTTGGGCCTACTATAATTATATAAATAAAACCCATTTACCACTACATCAGCCATTTCAACATTACACATACTTTCCTCTATATGATTTCTCTCTAATGGCTGAATCAAAATTTCTAAACCTTAGTCCAAATAAAAATATAAGAATTGAAATCAAATCTCCTCAAAACCCAATGTATTATATATCAAAATGAAGGTCTCGACGATGCAAAGCTGCTGATACCATTTGTTTTGACATGCAGTAGCCAGGTTGGCCGGAATTCACGGTCAAAGGGGATTGATTTCGGAACCCTGAAAGCTAAATTGGGGTTTTTCGATTTAGAGGTCAATCAGAGAAACGGGTTTCTAGGTATTGAAGAGGACATCCGTACGAGTTTGCTGGTGGTGGTTGGAGGTTCTATCATTAAGTATGGCATGCGAATTTGGTGGTAGAAATCTCAATTGGCGGTTTTAGGGTTCAACGATGGCGGCTCCATGGTTGACCGGAGTTGGCGTGGTGGGGGTCATCAGGTGCGGTTCTGGATGAACTTCAGTTTGGTGGTGGTCTCGGGTCATGAACGGTCGGAGGAGGGAGCGTTCGTAGGTCAAAGTCATGGTTCAACTGGGTTCTCGAATGATGGGCACTGTAGCAACAAAGGCATGAGCGGGAAGAATGGGTGAAGGGGCCTACTGACGTGTCAAGGTGTGGTAGGGTAGGAATAATTATTTTATTAATTTTATACATTTAAATTTCGAATGGTAAAACACTGATAAATTTCTTGTATGAACTCATATTTGGATGCGGTTGGGTGCGTTGGGATCGTGGCGAGATTGTGGACGATCTGAGTCTGGTTTGGTTGTATTTGGAGACTGTCAAATTTTGGGCTTTGTTTGGACGTCCGATCCACTAGAGACCCAAAGTTGAGTGATTTTATCGCTCACAATGTACTGAATTATTCTGATATTTATTGAATTAAATTATGAAATAAGTTTGGTTGCATGGTTGTGATTGGCTGTTGAATTTTTCCCTTAATGTTACGAGCATCAAATCAACCCGGGATTGATCGATTTAAAATGAATTAAGAACATAGATTGAAATGCTAAATATTTGTAACCCTGAATTTGGATTGAAATGATAGATCCATCCCTAAATATCGAGAAATTAAATTTAAAATCACTTGGCCATAGTGTAGCAAATTATATATGGACATCGGTTGGTTAAATATTTTTAAATACTTGAAATTCTATTGATATGGAATTTTATTTAAAGGAAATGAGTCAATGTTGATAAATTTTATGTTTCCTTTAAACATGATTTGAATGTAAATGAATTTGGAAAGAGAAATTATCCAAACGAATTTAGATTTGAAAAGGGCATGTTAATATACCTTGGAGTTCCAAATTTACGGTAAGGTTTGGAATTAAAAAATTTATTGGATTGAATTTTGGGATATAGGTCATTTGAATATACTTGAAATTTCTTCGAATTTGACATGAATATGAATTTGAATCCTTTAATTTGAATGGGTGTTGGATCAAGGTTGAAATGGGATATGGAATTTAATGAACTCCATTGAGACTTGAATTTAGATTCAAGTATTTGAAATTCAGAACAAAGGAAAAATTTTAGTTTAAAATTTTATTTTCAAAGATTATATATATATATATATATACATACATACCTTGCTCGATTTCAAAATAAATTATTCCTTTCCTTCCGTGTTATTTATTCAAACTTTGACTTATATACTATTTCATTATAAATCTATTCCCTTTATATTTTAATTATTCAAAAACTATCTAGTAAAATTTTAATTTATGTAAATACATAATATTTAATTTTTTATTACTGTTTTAATTATTATATTATATATATATTTAGTTATATAAAAATTTTCTTATAAACATTTATTTTCATTTGTATTTTTATGAATTGTAAATTTCTTCCGAATGGAAAGTGTTTGGATTTAAACCGTTGGGTCAATGGAGTTGGAATAAAGCTATTTGAATATGAATTGATTTTTGAAATATTACATGATTATAATATAGGGATATGGATTGTATTCTAGATTAGAATATAACCGGGTTTGGTATTTCCGACCACAATTTGATTTTTGAAATGATTATGATGTTGATATGAAATATATTCTACTCGAATATGAATCGATTCTGAAATATTATATGATAATAATATATGGATATGAAATATATTCTAATTTGGAATATAATCGGGTTTGGTATGATTACGATATGCTGATATGAAAATTATATTCTTTTTTTTGAATATAAATTGGGTTCGAAGCAAAACATGATATTTGGATATAAAGCGAACCTTTGTGAAACGTAAAAGAACCGACCGATGTAGAAAATGTAAGCGTTGGTTGTTAAAGACACCGGAGTTGGCAAATGGCATACTCTCCGTTAGTATCGATACCACTTTGAAAACTGTGAACGTCATGACATATCCATAATGAGTATGATGACTTGGAGGCGATTATTGAATCGAAGGTGTTGAACGATGACAAAATAGCCCTGATCTTTGGGTCAGAATTGAAATGACTAAAACACGAGCTATACCGTGACTAATTGAGGTAGCACCTTTGATCGGACACACTTCTTCGATACTATTTCTATGACTATGATGATTTGGGCCCATTTGAATTGGGAGTGTTATTCGAGGTGGACAGTAGTGGCTGCTATGTGTTACCACTGGTCCGGGAGTGCAATTGGTAGAATCCTACCTCGGGCAATGCCTCAAGTGCCTTGTCATATTTATCCATATCGAGCCCCGTACGATTTTGATTTAGCATTGCCTTCTATGGAGTGCCCTCTGATAACACCAGTATGGTGAATTTAGGGTACTGTATAGACTGTTGATGCCTGTAAACGGCGTAAGTGTAATATGGTAATCCCGCTTACGCTATTTTTATGATATTTACTTTACTGGTTAAACACTATCATAATAGCGTATTATATTATTAGTTTAACGGATCCTCGAGAGATGGAAAAATCCCGTAACATCTCTTGAATTACTGCACCCATAACACTCAAGTTGTTTCGTATTCTAATTTGACTAATATGAGAATGATTTACTGCTGATCCGAGTGTTTGTTGTGTTTTTTTTATTCAATACGCTTGGATCAGCAGATATTGCAATTTGCGAAGATTGCAATAGCTTGGAGGATGAAGACGAAGATTTGGTATATATCTGCTATATATAAGTATTTCAGCTGCATTTTATTTCCGTTGTGCTATGTAGAGATCTATATAGGTAACTCTGATAATTGTTGTATGATATAGACAAATGTATGTATTTCAACTGTGTTAAACTGTTAGTTATTTATTATATGTTGTCTTTCCGCTGTGAGAACTCTATTATTGCTTTTCTCTTCTTTCTTCTTTTCCCAATAACTGCCTATATTTGTGATTTGTTTGGGTCGACATGTGTGGTTTATTGTCGATTTAAACGGTCAAAAGTATGGGTCGTTACATGATTGGTTATATTGTGATATGGATGAGAATTAAAAATAACTAATTGATTAACAAAAATGTCATGTTGTTTGTAGTAGGGAAATTAGAGTAAAAATACATTTACAAGTCAAACGACTCGATTATGTTCACCTATTTAAATAAAAATCAGTGTAATGAAATAAATGACTCATGAAATAATTGTTTGATGATTGAAATCCCTACACGGGTCAGGGGATGATTTTGATTTACACATCTCCCTGGTTTGTAGTTCACATGTTAATCATTTGATTAAACAGGAGAGATAAGCCTCAACAAATTATATTGAAGCTTATGTGAGGATAAATGCATATTGGATGTTATTTTTATGTCAAATAGTTGTTTGCAACTATTATTGGGTGTATTGGCTTGGTATGAGAAAATTTGCATGAGATTTGGTTGAATTTCATTTCATTCCAGAATAAAATGGAATATTTTAATAATATAAAAATATAAGGCAAAAACTGAAAATAATTTCGATTTCCAATTTTTGGATGGACACGCTTATATCGAAATACATATGAATATTTGTAACTGTGACGAATGATTTTTGAAGTATTTTTAATATACCTTCGGCTATGCAAAATATTTGAATTTTAAAGGAATAATAACTTTTCAAAGTGAAGTTCGGTTAGAATTTGTAGTAAATGTTTGAGAAAAGATTTTCTTTCATAAGTTTCTCATTTATTTTAATTATAACTATAAGGAAATTTTAGGCGTGAACGGAGAACTTTCGAAAAATAATATTATTTTATTCCTTAGAATAACATAAAATTGGACCAAATGGTGAAATATTTGAATTTAGAAATAAACAGCTGAAATAATTTAGTTTCATTAAATAAAGAAGTTTGGAAATGTTTTTGATTTATTCATAAATTATAAAATCGATACGTGTTTGAATAGAACGCGTCATACAACGACAATTCACGAACGTCAACCTGTAACTTAGAACTGATGTAGCGGGAGATCCGACCGTCGAATTCTCCTTAAACCTGAACCATTGGTTCGTCTCGAAAATATCTTTCCAATGAATATAAGTGGTTTAAATTTTAAGGGTTAGATCTTAATTTGTTCCCAAATCAGTTTGGAAAAAGGTCGCCATGGAGGCAGTTCGTAGGCCGATATTGGAAACCGACTATAAGGACCTTAATAAAATTATTAAAAATATAAATAAATTATGATAAATCATAACAAGAAAATGGGCTGGAGGAAGTTTTGTTTTATGTTTTTGGGCCTATGGATGCATATCTTTTTTTTTTCCTTTAAAGGACGCGGTGTTTAAAATTTTGTTCAAAGGAAAAATAGTCAGGAAGATATAAATTTTTTGTTTCTTTCTTCTAAACTTCATTTCTGATCATATTCAACCTGCTTTCTTGATTCAAGATGGCGCATTATTTTATTTTTGATTCAATTTCTCCATTGTCACTCGATCTTTGTCTTCTTTTTTTACTATAGATCTTCATTGGCTATTTCAATCTTCATCAAACAATCTTGCTAAATTCGGATATGTTGCTTTTATTTCTTTTGATTATTTTTATTTTTTGTTTCATATAATTGTTGTCGATTAATAATCACATCTTTTCTCATCTAGATTATACGGCAATTTCTTCTTCCAGGTATCAATCTTGACTTGGGATTTATATAAATGGAAAAATAAGATTTTTTATGTTTATTTTTATATTTCTTCACGTACGTTTATTGTTTTATTGCACTCGATCGTTCCAGTGGATATTATTTGTGGTTTGTTAATTTATGCTATGTTTATATAGCATTCTTTACTGCAACTTTAATCCTACCGTGATATGTTCATTTCTCATATGTTTTTTAAATTAATTTATTCTTGTTTAATTTAGCAGTAAAATTGATTTTTTTATGGTATGTTAATTTAGCATTTACTGTTACTGTTTTGTTCATTACATTATTTTAATTGGATTTTTTTCTAGTTCTGATATGATCAATAATGAAGCAAACAGTGTGCTTGTTATTTTTGAACATAATGAGAACTGTTATTCAACTCGACTTACCATAGGCTCTTCTTTGTTTGGTGTTAAGAGTGAAATATGTGATGTTTGTCCACACCTTAAACGGTTTTCCATCGATCTATCTTATGTTCTTGAGAATAAGAAAATAATTGTGGACACTGATTCAGACTTGCTTAACATTTTGTGTTTTCTCATTTTTAAGAAGAGTCAATATTTTAAGTTTATGGTTAAGGAGAATGTTGGTGCTATGGAAGTTGATATTGGTGGTTGTGGTTTGGGTTCTACAAGTGTACAAAGCACTTCGATTGGAAGTAATTCTGCAATAAATTATGAGTCACATGCTGATTCACCGCATTATTTGAAAGATATGCTAAAGAAAGGTTCTCAGAAAACTATTGTGGATTTCTTAGGTTTTTGTTTTAATGGGGCTGAGGATTTTAGGGAGTTTTTAATGGCGTATCAAATAAAGAATGGTTATGATTTGATTTTTGTTAGAAACTCTCCTGATAGAATTTCTGTTAATTTCTCTTGGATTAAGGATGGTTGTAAGTTTTAGCTTAATGCATCTTCTGATCTGGGCATACTCTCACGGTTTTTTATTAGAACATACAATTTTGATCATTCGTGTGGAGCGGGTCTTAGAGATGTCAATAAAGTTAATATTTCAAGAAGATTTGTTAAATCTTTAATTGTGGATCAAATTCGAGATGCTCCTATGAAGAAGCCGAAGGATATCATGAAGGAATTTAGAAGTGAGTATAATTTCAATCTTTCATACTATTATGCGTATAGTGGAAAACTGTTGGCATTGAAAGAGATATATGGGGATGATGCAATGTCATGTAATGATTTAGGTTGTTATATGGAGGCATTGCAAAAGTATAATCCTGGTAGTTATATGTCTATAGATGTTGATTCCTCAACCAATCAGTTTGAGAGAGTTTGTATTGTTTTTAGTGCTTGCTTGCTTGGTTTTAAACAGTATCGACCATTAATATTTTTGGATGCTGCTCATTTGAAGGGAAGAATTGGAGTTTTGTTAGCTGCTACTTCTAAAAATGCTAACCAAGGTATGTGTTTAATTTTACTTTTGTTTTCTTTTTTTTGGTTATTTTTATAGTTATGATATATGAAACTATCATTGTTCTACACATCACTTAATTTTAATGCAACAATGCTTACAATAGATTTGTTAGCTTTATTTATTACTACTTCTAATGGAAGTGTTTGAAGTATTCTAAGGTGCTAAAAGACTGATATATTATATATTATATATGATATATTCATATATCATTTTGAGTATAATTCAATTGTGTATGTCATACATTACTATCATTTAATTCACGTTTTGGTATTTACCGTGGTTCATGTATCTTTGTATTGAGAAGTCATTAATTATTTATTTTGCGGGTTTCTTTCCGCTTTCTATGGGTATCGTTTCACATGAAAATGTATCTAACTGGTCTTGGTTTTTGTCCCATTTGAAAGAAATGCTAAATGAAGACTGGTCTCTAGTTTTTATGTCTGATCGTCATTGGGGTCTCATTTTAGGTGTTCCTATAATATTTCCTTCTTCATATCATAGCTATTGTTTGCTTCACATAGAAAAAAATATTGGTAGTGTTTTGACGGCAGCTAAAGGTGATTCTTATGTTGTAGAGTTATTCAAACTTTCCACTAGAGCTTCTAATATGTATGATTTTGAGCGATATCTTTCTAAATTTAAGGATATTGGGGTATGGCTGCAGAAAATTTTCTACAAGATAAACCATTTGATCATTGGGTAGATTTGTTTTTTCAAGGAAAGTGGTATGGTGAATATTCTTCAAATGTTTTAGAAAGCTTCAACTCTTGGATTTTGGAAGATAGAGTAATGCCTATAAATTCTTGTTTGGACGGTATTCAAGTGAAAGTTATGGAGTAAATGGCTAGGCGAAGGGAGGAATGTCATTTGTGGACGACGACTCTTTGTCCTGCTATGGAGGAACGCTTGTCTAAGTTAGTAGATGATGGCTTCGATTGGGATGTTTACAAATCTTCTGACTTTGTGTTTGAAGTAAAATTTCGTAAGTCTCATATTGTTGATCTCAAAACTCAGTTGTAATCAATGGAGATTTACTAGTTTTCCATGTGCACATGCAATCAAGTGTATTAATAAGTCTAGGCTATCAGTTAATTACTTCGCGGAGGAATATTTTACTGTTAGTGCTTTCAGTCTTCATATGCTTATGTTATCAGTCCAGTTCCAGATTTTGATGAGCCAATGGTTGTTGAAAATGATGTTTTGATTAGGCCTCCTAAACAAGTTTGTGGTGCAGGAAGACCATCTACAATGAGGCATGGTGGATTTGGATTCTCAAAATAAAAGAAACAGATGCAGTCATTGTAATGAAGTTGGCCACAATAAAAGGAATTGTATTGCTTCTTCTAAAATTTAAAGAAAAAAAATCATGTTATTTGTTAGTGTAACATTTTTTTTTTTTTTGAGGAAGATTGTTGTGCAGCACGGGACTACACAGCCGATTAGCTTAATAATATAAACATAATAGTTTGTTTGACAGGCCCAACCAGTGGCTTAAAGTTTAGGACATAGTACGTCCCTTATGCAGTTTATAGGATGGACATAATACATAGTGCATTCATACAATACAAGCCAAAATACCAGTATCATGTGATAACTAATAACATCTTATATCATAAGCATTGCCAAGCAAGAACAACAAAGCACCATAAGCATTCATCGACGATAGGCCAAACTGCAACCTTGTGTTCCAGGCGAAGGAGGCACTAGGAGAGTGTGCCTAAGGCGAGCATGTCTAGAAGTTCCTATATACGTTTCAGACTGGTGAACAATGAAACTACAAGCACCAAAGTATTGCTTTTTTGCTTGTTAAAAATGTGTGCGTTACGCTCGATCCAAATGCCCCAACTATAGATCGACGCAAAGGAGTCAATCAACTGATCTAGCGGTTATGTTGCCAATATTCAAATAAAGAACTGACATTGGGTATGAAGCCAGTAGAAAGGAGCTAGTTGCGGCCCAAATCCTGAAGGAGAAGTCGCAGTCAAATAAGAGGTATTCAATTGTTTCTTCGTGTGTGCTACAAAACATACACCTAGAATCGGTTACGATGTGCAGTTTGCATAGTCTACTTTTGGAGTTGATTCGATAGTGGGCCAGGCACCATTGGAAGAAGACCAGGCAATGCGGCAGTCGACATTTCCAGAGGCGTGGAAAGATGAAGCAACACCCTGGATGAGATAGAAAGTTGTAGCGAGAGGAGACATAAAATATTTTATTTTGGCTTAACGCCCACAAGTATTCATCTGGGACGATAGAGGGATTAATTGAGGTAGCTACATTATAGATTTGGTGGATATCAGTTAGGGTGTCAAGACCAAAAAGGCCCGAAGTGTACAAGCTTAATGGGCTGGAGCCCAAAACATTCGAGACAGAGGAGAACAGCCTAGTGAATGTGGAGAATAAATTTGGGTATAATTGAGAGAGAGGTAAATGGCTACACCAAATGTCAAACTAAAAAAGGCAATAATCGCCAGTACCTAATTTAACATGAAAAAGGGATTTGATTCTAGGAATTGTGGATATGACCCTGGCCCAAAAAAGGGATAGTCTGGATATTGGTGGGCAGTGGAGGGCAAGATTCGGATTCGGGGCATAGAGTCGATTTAATATCCAATCCTTCCAGATGTAGGAGCCAGGGGTAAGGAGAAACCATAACCATTTGGATAATAGGGCTTGATTGAAGAGGGCAAGGTTTGGGATGCCCAGCCCTCCGTGTTTTCGAGGTAGGTAGGCTATTTTCCAATTAATTAGGCGCTTAATTTTGCCTCCATTCCAAAGGAATAAGCATCGAATGGCATCGATTTTCGTGATGACCCAAGTTAGGAATTTATGGAAGGACATCCAGTAGGAGGGAATTGTAGGAAGAACAGATTGAAATAGGGTGAGACGACCGGCCGATGATAGTGAGTTGGCTTTCCAGGATGCTAATCTATGTTCAATTTTGGATATAAGGGGGTACCAGTCTCATCTTAAGAGTTTGGTTGGGCGAAGGGGGACCCCAAAGGTAGGTTATTCGAAAAGATTCAAGTTTGCAATTAAGACAATTGGAAATAGGAGAGCCTAGACTTACTGAGTTTCTAGGCAAGATGATGGAATTCTTGCCATAATTAATTGATAGACCAGATATGAGTTCAAAGGTGTAAAGAAGCACTTTGAGGCAATGGATGTGGGAAGGGAAAGGAGAGAAAAAGAGGATGGTATCATCGGCAAATTGAAGGTTGGAGATGGTGAAATTATGGTTTGGAAGTTTAAGTCCAGAGAGCATGTTTTTGGATGTGGCTAGTTTAACCATTTGGTTAAAAACATCAGCAATTAGGAAAAATATAAGAGGTTAGAGGGGATCTTCTTGCCTGAGTCCACGTTTGGATTTAATGAGACCTTTTGTTTCTCTGTTAGTGCATATGCTGGAGAAGCTTGTGCTCAGCAGGTGTTGTATCCAGTTGCACCATTTGGGTGGAAAGCCACAATGAGACATTAGGGCAATAATAAAATTCCAGTTCATAGAATCAAAGGCTTTAGATAAGTTTATTTTAAGTAGTACACCGGGTGTGGAAGTGAAGTGACAGAATGAAATGGCTTCTTGAGTGGCAGCTACCCAGTTCATGATATTGCGACCAAGGATGAAGGTCGATCGTTCAGGACCTATAAGGGAGGCGATGAAGGTCTGTAGCCTGTTTGCGAGAACTTAGGTAATGATTTTGAATGTTGTCTTGAGGAGGCTAATGGGGTGAAAGGAGGTTAAAGTGTTGGCACTAGCGACTTTGGGAATGAGGAGGTGATGTTAGCATAATTTAGTTTAGAAATGGAAGAGGGGTTGGATTGGAATTCAGCGCACATGGATATGATAATAGTTTTGATGGTAGGCCAGAAGTGTTCAAAGAAGGCTGGGCCAAATCCATCAGGCCCAGGCGCTTTGTCATCCGCTATTGATTTAATCGCAGCCCATATTTCTTCTTCTTAAAAAGGATAGTCAATGTTGATGGGGGAAGGGGAGGGGTAAAGGAGATTCCAGTGTATGTTTGGGAGGGGAGGGGAGGGTTTGCCAAGAATATTATAGAAAAAGTTCGTGAAGAGAAGGCAGATGTCAAAGGGGTCAGTGTATATCTTGTCAGCATGGTGAATTTCAGAAATGTAAGATGATCTACGACGACCATTTTCTATTCGAGGGAAATAGGCAGTGTTTTTTCTCCTTCATCAACCCATTTGGCTTGGATCTTTGTTTCCATCCCATTTCTTCTTGTTTAGTTATTATTTACAATTCTAATTCCAGCTCTTTGAGTCTTACTGATTTTGATTCATTAAGTAGGCGTGATTGCTCGCTTATGTTTAGGCATAGAGTTTCATCCTAGATGGCGTTAATTTTGGATTTAATGGATCCCCAAGATGATTTGGACCATGGGCGGATGATTTTGTGGAGGGATCGCAGCTTGGTGACAATGCTAAAGATTGGTGATTGGTCAGAGCTGGTTTGGGACTAAATCTGCTTAACAAAATGTTCAAAGGAGGGTTCAAGTAGCTAGAGCTTTTCAAATTTGAAGGGACACTTTTTGTTAACGGTGGAGCCAGTGTCTAAAACTAGAGGGCAGTGGTTTGACATGACTGTGGCCAGACCATTAACCAAGGAGAGTGGATGAGTGTCTTCCCAGGGCAAGTTGAATAGAAAGCGGTCGAGTTTGGCTAGAGATGGGTCTTTAAGGCGGTTAGACCAAGTGAAAATTATGTTGCTGATGGGTGGTTCAATTAAGGTACATGATTGAATGAAGTTGTCGAAAGCTATAACTTAAAGTAAATTGAAGTCACTATTTGTGAATTTTTTGTAAAATAAAAAATGAAGTGTTATGTTAGCTGTTTGGTTTAATTTGTAATGTCTAATGAATGTTGCTTCGAAGTCAGGTTTTTTAATTTAGGTTATTTTATCAATGCTAACCGTACTTTAGTTCAATCCACGAGTTCAACATTTCATTTTTACCAATTCCTTTCGATGCTACATGTACTTATCATTTCAGTTGAATGCTAGTTGTAACCAGCATTCCTTTATCATTAGTATGCATCTTGTATGAAATACTTTTAATGGATCAGCCAATAGGCCTAATACTACAAGCTGTTATATCTCATATGCTCTTTTATTAGGAAAACTCCTTTAACTTATTTGAGGTTAATTTGTGATGTGCTGATATGGTGGAGAGCATGGGAAGCCTACTGCAAAAATGAATTAAACGTGTACATTATTTGGTGAATTTAAGGTTGTTTTATTGTAATTTAGTTGAATTCATGAGTTTATTGTATGAGCCTACCTGTAATTAGCATTTCAGTCGAATGCTAAATTTAACGAGCATTCCATTATAAGTAGTATGCATTTTGCTTGACATATAATTTCAACATTGAAAACTCTAATCAGAGTTTCTGCTTACCATAATGATACTTAAATGTCACAGTAGAATTTTATTTTTCACATAATGCTAGTTTTACATTGCATGTCAATACAAACTATTGTCACCACATCAGAAATATAGAAAACGCATTTAAATTCATGTGACAATTACATTTGCATATACTCCCAGTAGTTCTTTCAACGAAATTACAAATAAAACAGACAATTAAAACTTCAATCCATCAATTACAATCCTATTTAAGAAGTTCATACAGGCAAATTAAAATAAATAGTAATTTTTAAAGACAATTTATCATTAGTTGTTATCAGCAACAGCTTTACTCATCATCATGCTTAATGTTTGTCTGGTGACCAACTATATTTCCTGTCGTTTGGTATATCTAAAACAACTTCAACTCTTAGCATTCTTATGGTCTCTTTTGCATAACTCGACAACAATTCTTCCTTGTCCAATTTTTCATGTTTTCCATCATGATGAAACCACAATCGTGTCTGTATAAAATGTATATATATTAGTTAATATTATAGTATAAACTAATGCTAAATTAAGTTATAATTCTTTATTTTAGAAATGTCATTTGGCGTATTTATTCGTTCCAGTAAAATTAAAAAATATAGATGATATTTTGGCTATCAGTTTGCATTTTTTAGTATAGTATGTATGCTAGTGTAAACAATCATTTGGACTTTGATAAACGTATATGCACTAGAAAAGTATAGATCATAGGTTGAACTGTCATTACTAATTTTATGTTCATTGTATTTTTCAGTTGAATATTTTGCTATTATTTTGATCATCACACATTATCAGATGTATTTTTCGAAATAAACACAATAATTGGATAAGCATACACTATCATCTCATATTCTCATATGATGCACGTAAATCAAATTCTATATTGAATTATCATTCAATAACTATACATATAATTATTGTCTACTATTTATTAAATATTGATATTCTACTTTCATGTATTGTCTATCAATGCATCCTAACACATACGGTTAATAAATTGAGAATAGAATAAGTTACTTACGAATCAGAATCTTGTGGTGGACTTTTAGGCTGCTGCACTGTTGGTTTGTTGAATTTCTTGTTCATTATACCTTCTTTTACCCACGCATCCTTGAACAACGACTCAATCAAATTTTTCTGCAAAATATATATATATATATATACACACACATACACACACACTAGCGTTGACTTTTACTTGTAGGGTTTCTAAAAAATAAGAATTATCTTACAGTGATGATGGCTTGGTTGTAGCTGGGGTTTGATGTCCTTGTTGATCTAGTTTTAGGTTTTGTTGAGTCGTAATGACTCCACTACATTGTATCATAATTTAGTACCATCAAGGTCCAATGGTTTCCGAAATGAAGAGGGAAGAAAATTTTATCGCACAACTCATCTTTGACAATCTTTTGTATTGTTGGCATGACTATGTCATTGATCACTGTTTTCTAATCATTTGTTATAGCTTTCTGCATATTCATATGTATTAGAACAGAGTTTTTTTTTAAAAGCATTTATAATTGAATGCTTATACTTACAATCATGATTGTAGTGAAGTAATAACTATGTGGGTACATTTCTTGATTGTAGTAAAACCAGCCAATCAGGTGTTTAACCAAAAAAAGGAATTTTTTAGTTTATCAAATAATTAATTTTCCTACATTTTTAAACCAGGGTTTCTAATTCTTGTTTTCACCATCATTTACTTGTCTACTGCACTAAATAATGGAAATGATAGTTTAAACTAGCATCTTGGATATTCAATATATTTACATGCACTCAATAAATACTAACGCTACTTTTAACTCTCATTCTGTTATTCAATACATTTACATTCAATTTGGAAGTCTGAATGCAAGTTCTAACTATCATTCTACAATCCTATACAAATATGCACTACAAATGGAGAATGATAATTACACATAGCATTAGTTAATTTACTGGGTATTACTCAGCCATTTTTATATATGTTATTATACATATTTTTGTTGAATTGAGAAAATATCAGAAGATGGAAAAGCTCTTCTTGAAGAAAGTCCTCAACACCAACATCTTCAGATTGAAACCAATGAAAATATAGATATGCAACCAATAGATAATTTGATAGAGACATTGAGCAAACAAGTAAAGTCTTTGCAACAGCATAACAAGGATTTGGAACAGAAATTAAGGAAGAATGAAGAAGAATTTCAAATTGAACAGCAGAAAAGAAGGGATGCTAAAGCCCTTGTTATAGAGCCAAGAAAGAAAATAATAATGTTGGTATCAAAAAAACACAAGAAGTAGAACCACCAACAATTAATCTTAATGTAACACAGGAAATGCTAATGTTGGAACAAGGAAAAAAAACAAGACACAACTGGTGAAGCCCTTGAAACTGGAAAAAAAACAAGAGGAAAAACACAAAAGTTCAAAAGAAAAAAGGAAATCCTAATAGAGAATGCAAAAGCCATGAAAAACCAAGCTCTTTACTTTAGAGGGTTAAAAACCGCAAATGAACGAGTACATTTGATTCAGAATCCCAGTACAAATTAATTCAAAGAAAAAAATATAACAAGAATAAAACTAAAGTTGAAGAAAATAAAGAAGATGTAGATGATGAAGTTGAAGAAGATGATGTAGGTGAAAATAAAGAAGGTAAAGATCGTGATGAAGTTTAAGAGGTTGAAGAAGCTGAAGAGGTGGAAGAAGTTGAAGAAACTGAAGAAAGTGACCAAAATGAACAAGAAAAAGAAGAAAAAAATGAACAGTTGGATTATGAAGAGGAAACTGAAACTGAATTTGAATCGCAAGAAAATGAAGAGGAGATTGATATTGATGATCACCAACAAGAAAAGGTTACAAAAGCAAAGATATCATAAAAAGCCATATCCTGAAATTATTGACTAAAGCACAGCAACAAAAAATTATCACTTTCTTCAAATTCAAGGAAAATGAGAAGTAAAATTTGTATCTTGTTTTCTTTTTTTATATTTGTAACATAGTAAGCTTTGAATAGAAAACTGACTTATAAAATGTTGATAATCAATTGCAACACTATAGCATGCCACAAAGACAAAGGAAACTAAGGAGGAATAACTATAAAGAAATCAATGCTAGAGGATGTTCTTTATGATGGGCTTACCGACGGTCAGGTATATATCAAACTAGAATTTTGATAGTTAAAAGAAAAGTAATATATTGTACAAAATAAGATAATGATTGATAAACATATCATTCTTCTTTTCATAGATTTTGAGCAGTATTCTTAGTATATTTATGAATTGAATGGGGGAATGAAAGCTAGAAGTAGCATCACTATATGTTAAATACCTATAAATGTATAGGATGGGAGAATGATAATTAAAACTATCATTAACAGTTTATAGTGCATATGTGTATAGGATTGTAGACTGATAGTTAGAACTTGCATTCAGACTTCCAAATTGAATGTAAATGAATTGAATAACAGAATGAGAGTTAAAAGTAGCATTAGTATTTATTGAGTGCATGTAATATATTGAATATCCAAGATGCTGGTTTAAACTATCATTTTCATTATTCAGTGCAGTGACAAGTAAATGATAGTGAACACAAGAATTAAAAACCCTAGTTTAAAATTGTAGAAAAATTAATTATTCGATAAAACTAAAAATTTCCTTTCTTTGGTTAAACAACTGATTAACTGGTTTTACTACAATCAAGAAATGTACCCGCATAGTTATTACCTCACTACAATCATGATGGTAAGTATAAGCCTTCAATTATAAATATATTTTTAAAAAACTCTATTCTAATACATATGAATATGCAAAATGCTATAACAAATGATCAGAAAACAGTGATCAATGACATAGTCATGCCAACAATACAATGATTGTCAAAGATGAGTTGTGCGATAAAATTTTCTTCCCTCTGCATTTCGAAAACCATTGGACCTTGATGGTACTATATTATGATACAATGTAGTGGAGTCATTACGACTTAACAAAACCTAAAACCAGATCAACAAGGACATCAAGCCCCAGCTACAACCATGCCATCATCACTGTAAGAGAATTCTTATTTTTTTAGAAACTCTATAAGTAAAAGTAAACATTAATATATATATTTTTTTTACAGAAAAATTTGATTGAATCGTTGTTCAAGGATGCGTCGGTAAAAAAGGTATAATGAACAAGAAATTCAACATACCAATAGTGCCAAAAGATTTCAATTCGCAAGTCCATGAGACATGAGACACAAGACACAAACAGGAAAGACTGAGCCAAATGAAAGGCCGGACAAACAAATAGAAGGTGATACTCATATATAAATAAAAGACCATGTCGTGGAAAAACGTTTTAACTCTATGTATGCGCTTGCTAAATAATATAAAACTATGCCTCCATTATGATATAAATAACAGAAAAAGCGTAAATGCATCATATTTTTACATCAGTAAATTGATGAGAAATATTAAGTTTATGCCATTGGTTGCAAATATATAAGGCTATTAGGTCAATAATTTTAGGTCAATAATATATGGTGCGGATGGAATATTTGCCATATTTGACTGGTACTAGAATATACACCGACCTTTAAACATAACCATGTGGTAAACAATAAATACTAGGCACATAAAAGACAAAACTAAATCCATGTATGTCCCTGAACTGTTATATTAAATGTTTTACCAAAAAATGCACAAGCAAACCTACATATCCCACGTCACAAAGTTTATTGTATGACGTGTGTGACGAATGGTTTCAAAAACGAGGGAGACATACTAGTCCCACATGGACCAAACTCGGGTGGACAACGGTAGCAGACAAGTATCAAACAAGTGCCCTTTACTTTACTTTAAAAGTCGTCACTTTTCAACCTCTCATTTCAGCAGATCATTCGCTCTATATACCACACTATGAACTATGAAGGTTGTGTTGCGTTTCTTATCCGACGACATACGTTCGCATAAATTTGTCATCTTTCAAACAGGCGTGAGATGCATTGTATTTGGATGAATGAAGTAGTTGTCAAAGGTGTTGGAGTTCGAAATAAACTCAAACTGGAAACAAAATTTGCGGTGTTTAATTCCATTGTTTAGTTAAACTGGTACAACCGCACAACGATGGTGATGAACTTACATAGTCCATGTTTGTGTATATGTGAATATACATGTAACACCTCGTGATTTTATATTAAAATTAAAGAATACTTAAATTCAAATGTGAGAATTAAGGGAAACAGGTTGAGCCATTGCGTTTGTCTCAGAATTATGCTTGAGATAGAGCCCGAGTTTGTGTGAATTGGACTTCATATGAAGAAGTTATGGCCTTCAGAAGTTTCAGAATTTAAATAAATAGCTTAGAAATTCAAATTCAAAACAGGGGAGCAGGCAAGGCGGGAAATCTCCCGCCCAAGGGCCAGGTCGACCAAGGGATCGACCTAGGGGTCGACCAACCCATATAGGTCGACCAAGGGGTCGACCTGGGGGTCGACCTGCCCCCCTGGCATATCTGAAAGATGACGCTGTTCTGACCTGTTGCTGAGTCATTAGGACTGATGTGTTATTCTATCTTGACTGGATGGTCTTGATTGATTCTAGGTTAATCGGATGGCTCTTAATCAATCAAAATTCTATATAAGCAACCTAAATCTTAACCAAA
This sequence comes from Allium sativum, assembly GCA_030737875.1. NCBI lineage: Eukaryota > Viridiplantae > Streptophyta > Magnoliopsida > Asparagales > Amaryllidaceae > Allium > Allium sativum. The sequence goes on from JASFAX010004452.1 coordinate 28,144, forward strand.
AATCATACTAATTCATACCAAGAGCCGCTATGCCGTCAATGGAGAACCTAGAGTAGCCGCCATCTCTTTCAACCCAAGAACAAGATTAAAGCAAGAATCAAAATCAAATCTAAATCTAAATAATGATTAGTCTACATCAAAGGTGAGCAATTCAGTTTCAGAATACAGATTCCAGAAAGACAGGACTATTCTTTTGTTAGTGAGTATAATATCTTTCACAAATTAATTAATTAATTTAATTATGACAAGTTATAATTGGGATTATGAGAATATGATTTTGAATCATGTGATGTTGAATTATATGCAAGTTTGTGATGTTGGATTACATGTTCTTATATATGCAAGTTTGTGATGTTGGACTATATATTCTTATATGAATTATATGCAAGTTTGGGATGTTAAAACATATATGAATCTTATGCAAGTTTGGGATATTAAGACATATGTGAATCTTATGCAAGATGGGATGTTAAAACATATGTGAATCATGTAGATACATATGCTAGTTTATTTGAAACAAGTGACATTAATCTTTATGTTTAGATCCATATGCAAGTTCACACCTTTATGTTTAGTTCTATATTTAGATCCATGGCAGTACATAGTTATGCAAATTGCCTATGCTAGTTTGGTATTAGAATCATATGCTAGTATGTTCATATGCAAGTTATAGGAAAACCATACACATATATGCAAGTTATTGTCTATGTAAACTTATGTCATGATTCTTAGATCTATTTTATGTGTTATGCAAGTTGTGACGTTGTTCTTCCTTTTATAAGTTAGACTATTGCGAGTCTAACATATGTCATATTAAAACATATGTATAGCGTGGGGACGATGGGAAAATATTAAAAATGCATTATTGTGAATTGGCCTAAAATGGCCTTAAAAGGGGATATTATTAATTTGAGACATTAATAGGTATAATTTGTATACCTGTAATTTGTGGACATAATTTAGGCGACAATTATGGACATAAATGAATTTGGTATTTATTGACAAATTTGAATAGGGATATTAATCCAATTTAGGGATAAATAAAGATGTGTACTAATTAACCGCCTAAGACACGAGGTTAGACTCATTTGTGGTGTAAGACTGCCCGGACCCAGCCCACAAATCCAGCAACCACAAACGGTAATCTAATGTGAGAGGTCAAAGACATGAACTAAATGCGTAACAATTGTAAAGACACGAGGTTAGGCTCGTTTGCGGTATAAGACTGCCCGGACCCGCCCGGCAAATCCAGCAACCGCAAATGTTAGTCTAATATAGGAGGTCTTTACAATGTTACGATTATAATGAATTAAGTAACACTTAACCAGATAAACATGTGGTAGTACATGGGGGTTAAGTGGATGCCTTGGGTGGCTTATGAAATATGATTAGAAACACTTAAACAAGTTGAAACATGTAAGAAGACATGAATAAGAATGGGGTTAAGTGGGAAATTCTAGTGGGGACCAAGCATAGGTGGAAAGCTTGTGTGGGGACCCTTTTCAAACCAGTAACTCATTAAGTATCTTTGTGAGCTCGACTCAAGTCGAGGATGAGACACGCATACTGGGTTTGATTGTAAGAGGTCAAAACGGGTTAGCGATGGCAACGCAAGTCCAACGGGGTCATGTGCGTGCGTAGGCCCGGGCTGGTAGGTAATACGTTGTTGCATCGTGTAGATATAAGCCATGCATCTTTGTGGTATCGGGTTGCCACTTTGGGCAGTGATGCACCCCAACATGTGACCAACACGGGTATCTATGATTTAGGGAGCCGATCGCATGGGGGTAGTGGGTATAACTAGTGGAGATAGGGGCAGCCGACACCTATGAAGGTAACTAGGGTACACGAAATTACCGTTATCATTGTTATATTCTATAGGCGGGATCACTTTTTAGGGTGACTAGTAATGGTGCGGTGTAATTAACATTGGTACAGTGTAGTAGTTATCCTATAGTGATTAGGAACGAAATTAACGCCAGAATATTCCTCCTGTTAGCTTTGTCATGCCCACTTGTTTCACAGTCATACATTGTTCTACCAGTTTATGCCTTATCCTAGTTACTTTAATAATTATATTGTTAAATTTATTATACACGCCAGACTTTATGTCTGACCCCCTTGTTTTTGCCTCTTTTTTTCCACCCTCCTGCCCCAAAGTTTTCAGGGTGGGACTCGTACTAGTGGAGCTTGATCTTGGATCTCTTTCTCTCACTTTTGGAAGTGCTTGGATTGCTGAAAGTAAAGTTCAGCTCATCTCTTTTATGGCTTCTTGTGTTGGGGTTTATGCTTTTTTTTACTTATGTATTCAAAAAACAAATTTGTCAAGATGGATATTAAGTGTACTTGGTTTATGAAGTTGTTGTACTCAAACTATTTCTCCGCTGCAATAAAAGTTGTTTTAAATCTTTCAAGTACCATTATTTGTATCTGTCTTGTTATATTCTGTTCTATACACTAAATATGCTCCATGGAAGTTAATGCATTCCCCTTGTGAGTGACATTAAGGGACGTGGGGTGTTACACATGGTATCAGAGCTGAAGGTTACCAGAACAGATATGAGATTTTGAAAACCTAATTTTCAAAAGCATTTTATACAGAAATACTTTCAAGAATATGTTTTAAGGAAAGTATTTTCAAGAGAAAGTTTGTTTTAAAACATAACCCCCGAGAGCCATATATCTTTCCTTCGATTCCCCATTTTGAATCTCTTCCGTTTTCTTTTTTAGCATGTCTGGGGTGCTTGAGATAACTGAGGGCATACCAATACCAGGCTAGTTTAGAAGGTATCTAGAGGCTAGGGCCAATGCCGTGGGCCTAGCAAATGTTCCTTCTTGGCCAGTAGAAGTTGCTCCTCCTCCTCCCCCGCCTCGCATTGATACCTTTTAAAAGATATGCAATGATTTTAGGGCGATGGGCGGAAAACCTTTTCACGGATCAGAGACGTTTGTTGAAGCCCGAAATTGGCTTAAGGAGGTGGAAGATCTATTTGGTATTTTTTAGGTAGAAGATGGGAGGAAGGTCCAATTGGCTGCTTGGTTAATGAAGGACGAAGCCACTTTTTGGTGGGAGGTCACGAATGGAGAGCATCTAGTGGAGACATGGGTGGATTTCAGGCGTAGGTTCAAGTTGAAATTTCTCTCGTGAACAGATGAGAACTTATCTATGGAATGATTCTTAGCGTTGAAGCAAGGAAATTTGTCAGTAAAGGAGTACATCAACAATTCAGTCAGTTGGCGAGGTTTGGCTTAGACTTGGTGAACACAACGGAGAAGAAGACTTTGAGGTTCGTTAAAGCCTTGAATGAGCTGCTACATGGGTTGGCTACGACCCACATTCCGATGGGGGCTACCTTTGAGATATTGTTTGACATGGCGCTTATGCATGAAGAAGAGAAGGGTGCTAATGCTAATAAGGCACCGAAGAAGAAAGGGGATCAAAGAAATCACAGCAGCAGAACAAGAAAGGTGGTAAGGATAACAATAGCAAGGGAAAGAAAGGTGCTTTAATTGTGGGATACCAGGCCATCTAAGCAAGGATTGTAGGAAAAAGAAGAAGACTGGCTACTTCCATTGTGGAGAGACAGGACATTTAGTTAACGACTACCTGAGGAAACAGGGGCAAGGGCAAAGGACGGGGTCCACTCTGGAGGGCAGATTCAGGCTCTCATGACACCAGGACAGGAAGAGGTAGAAACATTTCCATTGAAAGTTTAGTTTTTTCTGTTTGATCGTCCTGTTCGTACTTTGTTTGACTCTGGGGCGTCATACTCGTTGTATCTACTTTGTTAGTTGAAACATTGCACCTAGATACTAGTCTAGTCACGGATCCTATAGTAGTCTCAAATCCTATTGGTGGGTTGGCTCATCTTTCTATGATTTGTCGGGATTTGAAAGTGTCTATCTTGGGTGTTGGGTTTGAAAGCAACGCCTTCGTTCTCGGCTTCATGGGCTACGGCTTGATTCCAGGCATGGATTCGCTCGCTAGATACAGTGCCATCCTAGATTGTGAAAGATGGGTAGTTAGATTGTTGACTCGTTGTGGAAAGACCCTCGATATTTCTTGTGACCCTAGAGGTCCGATAATGCTTAGCTACCTAGAATCCCTTGACGCATCCAATGATGATTTGGAATCTGTTCGTGTGGTTCGTGAATATAGTGACTTCTTCGATGAGGTTTGAGGTTTACGGCGCAAGATAGACTTTCGAATATACTTAGTAGTTAATGCAAAGCCAGTTACATTACCAGTGCACCACATGGCTCCGAGAGAGAGAGAAGAGAACTTAGTAAGAAAGTGAAAGAATTGCTTGAGAAGGGGTTCATGTAACACCCCACGTCCATTAATGTCACTCACAAAGGGAATGCATTAACTTCCATGGAGGTTAAAAGTGAATATAGAACAGAAAAATTACTATACGACAGTAATAAGTAGTACTTGGAAATCTAAAACTTCATTTTATTGCAGCGGAAACATGTTTATTACATCACAAAAACCATAAATCAGAGTCAAGTACAATATCCATCTTGATCAAATAAAATACATAATCCCATTACATAAATGGCCATAAAAAAAAGAGAGAACAAGCTGGACTTTACTTCAACGGTCCAAGCTTTCCAAAGAGAGATGAAGCAATTCAATCAAACTCCACTAGAGCTGGGCCCAAACTGAGGACCTGGAGGGGGAAAAAGGATAGAAATAGAGGGGGTCAAACATAAAGTCTAGCGAGTATGATAATTCTAACAATACTATTATCAAAATAACTAGACTAAGGCATAAGCTGGAAGACAAGTAAATGTCTATGAACTCTTAGGAAGATAAAGATAGCGTTTAAGATAACGTTAAAGATAACGGTAAAGGCACACCTAATTACTAAAGAATGATTACTACACTGCACCGCACATTACTACACTGCACCACACAAGTCACCCTATTGTTTGATCCCACTTGCTTCACACAGAAACTTTATAAATATCCTTACGTAGCCCTAGCTGACTACATAGGTGCCATCTGCCCTTATCTCCACTAGGTGTACCCCACTACCCACTTTCGATCGGCTCCCTACTCGTAGATACCCGTGATGGCCCCACAGTGGGGTGTATCACTCCCCTAAAGTGGCAACCCGATACAACTAGAGAATGCACGGCTTATACCTACACGATGCAACAACGTCTTACCTACCAGCCTGGGTCCACACACGCATATGAAACCCGTTGGACTTGCGTTGCCACCGCTCCTCGTTTTGGCCTCTTACAGTCGAACCCAGCATGCGTGTCCCGTCCTCGACTTGGGTCGAGCCCACAAAGATACGTTTGAGATACTGGTCGAAATGGGCCCCCACAAGCTACCCACCTAAGCTTGTCACTAGTATATACCACTTAACCCTCTTAGTCATGTTCATTTACATGTGTGTTTGGTTAAGTCTTACTAATCGTATTTCACATGCCACTAAGGGCACCCCCTAGATTCCTCATGCCACCCAAGGCACCTACTTAACCCCCATGTCCCACCTTACATGTTTATCTGGTTAAGTATTTCTTAATTCATTCAGGCCATAACCTCATAAAGACCTCTCACATTAGACTGGCATTTATGGCAGCTGGATTTGCCGGGCGGGTCCGGGCAGTCTTACACCATAAAAGAGTCTAACCTCGTGTCTTTACAACCGTTATGCTTTAGTTTAGGCCTAGGACCTCTCACATTGGGCTGACATTTGTGACCAGTGGATTTGCCGGGCGGGTCCGGGCAGGTTTACGTCACAAACAAGTCCAACCTCCAAGTCCTAAGCATTGATTAACACTTAAAATCTTTTACCCCAGTTTTAATAATTCCCTATTCAAATTACTAATTAAGTCAACTTTTAATGATGTCCATAATTGACTCAATTATGGCCATCCACTTATGGCATGCAAAATCATATCAATTGCACCCCAACTTTTTAATATTAAATCCTTAATATTACCCCTACCCCACGTTTATACGTTCGCTTATTCAACCCATAATATAGGCTAGACTTGTATAGTCTAACACCTAGCAAAAAGATAAATTATCAGAACATATAGACAATTAAAATAAATCTAATCATAATAGGGTTGAAACTTGCATAAACTACACATGTTAAGGATCAAAAGGTGTCAACTTGTTAAATGTCTCAATTTATATGATATGATCATTGCCCAAATCTATACATAAACTTGCATATGGGGTTTTTAGGCAACATAATGATGGTGTGAACTAGCATAGGATATCGCATATGTCATAGCATAATTCTAGATGTCATAATAGATGTCTTGGTATGTGTTCATAACTTTTCTAATCAATCTATCTTGCATATGTGACTTGTCATATAGATCAACATAACCCAAACATGATGATTTAATTAATATGAACTAACTAGCATAGATGGTAACAACATGGCCTTTTTAACATGTATGATTCATCACAACTTAGCACAGAAACTTTCAACATACATAACATCATCATAGCATGATTTACAACATGTAAGATATCATCATCACATAACATTGGATTTATAATATACATGATAGAAAAAGGGGTTTACAACAACATATATGATAATTCACATCATCTACTCATAATCCATTCATAACTCAACCTAATTAGAATGATAATAATCTTGTTAAGATCATCATACTCACAATTTAGAGAAGAAAAGAGAGAGTTTTGCTTTGCTTTAGGGTTGAGAGAATTAGAACCGAATTTGCTTTTCTTCTTTCTTAGTTGGCGGTGGCTCCATTGATTTCCATGGCGACAGTATGACGGTAACTATTCTATTTTAATTACGTTTATGGTTAGCATTAGGATGTATTTATAGGTGTAGGAAGTTATTTAGGACCATAAGATTAACCCTGAACCATGAGAACCAATCAAATGCAAAATCTGCATTTGAGCGAATCGGCCCATGGGTTGACAGCCAAACACCCTGGATTAACCCCTAGTCGACCCAACGGAGCTTGGGTCGACCTCAAAAATAGGTCGGTTCGGTTATCCCCCCCCACCCCAATTCGCTGTTTTGAACTTTTTCGCATATTTATTTATTTAATTTTTAATTATATATATATATATATATCAATATATATATATTTCTCTGCGCAACCCATTTCACTTAATTCTTTTCTAAAAATTAAGTATACTTTAATTTGTGAATTTTAATGTTATTAAATTACGGGGTGTTACATTCTCCCCTCCTTAAAGGATTTCGTCCCCGAAATCTCCAAGTCAAGAAGAATGTATATCCTACCATTTAATCGTCCATCTACTCAACCATCAAACACCAGCATCCATTGTCCTTAAAAGACTTCTAATGCTTTAATATTTATATGCACAGTGTGTGTGTATGTCCATATCTAATGCAAAATTAGGCGGTCTACTAATTCAGTCGACCTCCTTATTGCAATTCATGATAGTGCCATGCGTCCAATATGTATGCAAAAGATTCCTAATGATATATATTAATTCTATATGCGTGCACAACCATCCACCCGAATGCAGCAACTATATGATAATACAACCATTATACATCCATTTTACTAAATACATCCATATATATGCAATATGCAATATGAAGTGACTGAGCCGATCTAGTGCCTAATAGTGTGTGTATATGCATCCACGAGCAAACACTTGCATCCACTTTGCATCCACCATACATAACATGTCTCAAACACATGTTTCAACCATAGGATTATCCTAACTAAAGGTCAAAGATACTAGCGAGAGGATATACTAAAGATAAGATAAGTACAAGCTAATCGATAAAGGAGAAATTAAAGGACATACCCTCAAAAAGAAAAGCGTATCGTGAACGCATCTTCTCTTCCGTCTCCCAAGTAGCGTTGCTCTCATCATCTCCCCATTGCACTTTGACTAGTCTGACCTCTCGATTCCTCAACCTCTTGATCTCCGACCCAAGAATGTGCGTAGGAGCTCATCGAATTGTCGTATCACGCTCTATCTCCACCTCTCTAAGCAAGCTCGGCTCTACCACTTCCGCGGTCTCGTGCAAGCACTTCCTCAAATGTGACACATGGAATATGTCATGTACACCACTAAGTCTCTTGGGCAACTCCACTCTATACGCCATTCGTCCAATCCTCTCCTTAATAGGAAACGACCCTACAAACCTTGGTGCTAATTTCCCAACGGACCCAAAGCGAAAAACGTTCCGTAATGGAGACACTTTGACAAAGACCATGTCCCCAACTTCAAACTTGAGATCTGTCCTCCTCTTATCCGCATAAGATTTCTGCCTATCCTATGCTGCTTTCATCCTCCTTCGAATCAAGTCGATCTTCTCCGAAGTCTCCCTAATCATATCGGGCCCAAGTAAGATCTTATCCGTAGATTCCCACCAACATGTAGGTGAACGACAAGGTCGTCCATATAGAGCTTCGAATGGTGCCATACCAATGCTGGACTGAAAGCTATTATTATATGCGAACTCAACCAATGGAAGATGCTCTTCCCTTATACCCCCAAAGTCTAGGATACATAGCCTCAACAGATCCTCTAGAATGCGATTCACCCTCTGAGTTTGGCCATCCGTCTGAGGATGATATGCGGTGCTCAAACATAATTGAGTCCCTACCGCCTCTTGTAAGCTTCTCCAAAATTCGCTAGTGAAAATAGGATCGCGGTTGCTCACTATGCTAGAAGGAACACCGTGCAAACGAACTATTTCTCGAACGTATACGGAGGCTAACCATGGAGCAGTCCTTTTACTCTTTACGGGAATGAAATGGGCGCTTTTAGTAAGTCTATCGACTATAACCCAAATTCCCGTATTACCCTTCCTTGATCGTGGTAACCCATCCACAAAATCCATCGAGACACTTTCCCAATTCCATAGTGGAACCTCCAATGGGTGAAGCAACCCACCGGGCTTCTTTTGCTCCGCTTTTACTTGTTGGCACACCAAGCATCTAGCGACATACTTGGCCACATCTTTCTTCATGCCGGCCCAAAAGTAAACTCTCTTCATGTCTTTGTACATCTTGTCCCCGCCGGGATGAATGGTCATCTTCGAATGATGTGCTTCATCAAGAATAGTCTTCCTTAGGTCATCGTCTTTTGGTACAAAAAGTCTATCGTCCCTACGTAACCAACCCTTATCATCTAGGGTATACCTACGGAGATAGCTTGATGACTCCCCTCCTTTGAGCTTTTCTACTAACTCAACTAACTGTGGGTCGTCTCGCTGTGCCTCGCCAATTCGTCCCAAAAGCGTAGGTCTGACCTCCAAGGATGCTAGCAAACCGGGTACGAAGTCAACGGAAGGTCTAAAGTCAAACATCGAAATGAATTCTAAACTTCTTCGCTCAACAAACAAAGGACTTAAGGATAATCTTTTTCTACTTAAGGCGTCTGCCACCACGTTACCCTTGCCAGGGGTATAGGCTATTTCGAAGTCGTAGGACGCTAAGAACTCCATCCACCTTTGCTGCCTTAAGTTCAAGTCCTTTTGAGAGAATAGGTATTCTAAAGACTTGTGGTCAGTGAATAATTCGAATTTCTCGCCAAGAAGATAATGACGCCAAGACTTAAGCGCGAAAACAATAGCGACCAATTCTAGGTCATGTGTAGGATAATTTTTCTCATGCGCTCTCAACTGCCTTCCACCATAGGCTATTACCCTACCCTCTTGCATTAAGACTGCGCCTAGTCCTGTCCCACAAGCATCAGTATAAACGGTAAACGGCTTACTCCCGTCTGGCAATACTAAGACTGGGGCTGAAGTCAAAGCTCTCTTCAAACGTTGGAACGCATCATCACAATCTACGTCCCATGTGAAAACTAGGTTCTTCTTCGTCAAGCGTGTCAATGGAGCTGATATCTTTGCGAAGTCTTTGATAAACTTCCTATAGTAGCCAGCCAACCCCAAGAAACTTCGCACTTCGGTAGCATTTTTAGGGACCTTCCAATCATGGATGGCCACCACCTTCGCGGGATCCGCGGCTATCCCTTCTTTGGAAACCACGTGCCCCAAGAATAGTACTTCCTTCCTCCAGAAGTGACACTTAGAAAATTTAGCCTTAAGGCTATGCTCTCGTAGGGTCTCCAACACTTCCCTAAGATGTAGGGCATGCTCTTCTTCATCCTTAGAAAAGATCAAGATGTCATCTACAAAGACTACCACGAATTTTTTAAGGTACTCCCTAAACACCCTACTCATCAAATCAACAAAGTATGCGGGGGCGTTTGTCAAACCGAAGGGCATCACTAGCCATTCATAGAAACCGTCCAGAGTCCTAAAGGCAGTCTTGTCTATGCTATCCTCAGCCACCCTCAACTGATGGAACCCAATGGGTAAGTCTAACTGTGAAAATACTAAGGCGCCAACTAACTGATCGAAGAGATCGTCAATCCTCGGCAGTGGGTGTCTGTTCTTCTTAGTAAGTTTATTAAGTTCTCTATATTCCACACATAGTCTAAGGGACCCATCCGCCTTCGTGGAAAATACCACTGGAGCACCCCACTCCGATATACTTCGTCTTATGAACCCTTTCTCAAGCAACTCCTTCACTTGCTTATCGAGTTCCCTCCTTTCACGTGGAGCCATGTGGCGTACTGGCAAAGATACTGGTTTCGCATTATCCACAAGATATATTCGAAAATCTATCTCCCGCTTTGGAGGAAAGCCCTTCACCTCCTCAAACACATCCGAATATTCTCGGACCACTCTAACAGATCGTAGATTTTCCTCAGACGCGTCAAGCGATTCTATATAACTTAGCATAACCGAATTTATGGGATTACAGAAGATTTCGAGAGTGTTGCCAAGGCGAGTCACGAGCCTAACTACTCTCCTTTCTCAATCAAGAACGGCTCCATTTCTGGATAACCAATCCATTCCTAAAATTAACCCATAGCCTGTGAAGCCCAACACATAAGCATCACATCTAAATTCAACGCTAAGTATGGAAATTTTCAAATCCAAACACATCATGGACAAATAAGCTGAGCCCCCTATTGGATTCGAAACAACTTAGGGATCCTCTACTAAACTGGTGTTTAAGTGCAGTGATACAACTAATGATGTAGAGATAAACGAATGTGATGCGCCCGAATCGAATAAGGTACGGACAGGATGATCAAACAGAAAAACTAAGCTTTCAACAGAAATGGTTCTACCTCGTTCTTGCAGCGGTGGGACCGCGAAAGCCTGAACTT